>JAHLSL010000006.1:21356788-21387368 GCA_025920805.1 Petroica traversi | reverse complement strand
TGATGATGATGATGATGATGATGATGATGATGATGATGATGATGATGGTGATGATAAAGAAAAAGAGCAACAGCATTGCTCACAGCACAAGACATAGGTGAGGTCTTCAGTTTTTACATCATGCAGTTCACACCATGAAGAATGATTAAGTTTCACAGGGACACTTGGACATCATTTGATAAAAAGCCCTACTCAAACAGAGTGACCCAATGCAGGCTGGCCAAGACTATGTCCAGACAGACTTTAAATCTCACTGTCTTCTTATCCAGGCCATTCTCAGCTTATCTGCGTAGGAAATGCTTCATCTACCAAGCTAGTAATAGAAGTCATAGAAGTTTATCAAGTCAGTCATTCGTTTTCTCTGGGCCCTTGGATTTCTGATGGTTGGTTCTCCTGATAAAAACTGAGGTGAGGAAGACCTTTGATACCTCAAATTTTCCTATGTCCTGGGTCAACAGGGTTCCTGACCCATTTAGCAACTCGTTCATGCTTTCCATCGTCTTTCTTCTGTTACTTGTCTATACATAGAATTCTTTCTTCCTGCCTTTGCTCTCTGCCACAAGATTCAACTCCAGGTGAGTGTTGGCTTTCCTAACTGTGACTCTCCGCACTCAAACAGTGTCTCTATTGCCTATACTTTTTACAGCTTCTATCTTCTATATTATTCCTTGCCGTGTTTGAGTTTTGCTAGGAACTCCGTGTTTATTCATGCAGGCCTTCTGGCACGTTTTACTTTTGCTCATTGGGGTGGACTGCTCATGAACCTTTAAGAGTTGATCCTTGAATTTTACCCAGTTTCCTTGTACCCTTCTTCCCTCCAGGGATTTGTCTCACAGGACACTTTCCAATGCATCCTTAAAGAGGGCAGAACCTCCTCTCCTTAAGTCCAGAGTCGCAAACTTGCTTTTCACCTTCCCCTCTCTTACCAGGATTCTGAAATCTACTAACTCAGGGCCGCTGCAGCTGAGGCTGCTTTCAACTTCACATCCCCATCTTTGCTTATAAGATGAAATTTTTAAAAATAGAGATCTGGTCCAGAAAGGTCAACATCTCCTCTGGCTGGCAAACCAGAATATTCTGGTTTTGCCCTTTTGTCCTCTAAACTCTACGTATTCTGAATGTTTATAACTATACATATATTTTAAGCTCTGCCCACATTCCACTTGTATCATAACAAGTCCTACATAATAACTATTTTGTTACCTACCAGACTCAGAGGTTTACTTCTCACTGTGGATTTGGGGGTTTTGCTGCATGAATTTTACAGTGTGTTTATGCTGCATTGCTACTTGTATGTTTCTATCTAGTGTAGAAATTTACTCCCACAAGCACTGACTATGTCGGATTACTTAAACAGCTTGTAAACAAAATATATCCACTCTGATATGCAATCTTAGAGTTGAGTGTTTATATATGGGGCAATGGAGTGGATCTACAGGAATTCATTGGACCAATATGTTATTGTAGCTTAGTTAGAAATTACAAACTTTGACAAAGCTTTGTAGAGATCTTTTTTCTACAAAAAGTTCTTCAAAATGCTGGTGATATTTCATACTGAGTTTTCTACTCAGCAGTAAAAATTGTGATTCTTGTTATAATCACATTACCAGCTTTTAATTAGTAACACATTTGTAAATTGGCCATTCAAACACAAGTCTTTTCTCTCATAAATCACAGCTTAATTTTTTTAATGATAAATGATGGCTTTTATGTAGAAAAGAAAAACCTTCAAATATCTGAATCTTAATGGATGAGATCCAGTCTTAATGTCTGTTGATGCTTGATTTCTATCATCCTTCAACATGCTCTATCTTCTCAATGGACTTTAAGTGACCAGCATGACAGATGCTCTTAGAAGATGATTCTCTTTGTTTTCGATAAAAAGCATGCAAGTCCTTGTACAGGAAAACTGGTTCAAGTTTCACATTAAATACTTTAAGTAATACATTACTTCCTGAAGAACCTGATAGGATAAATTAGTCTCTAAATGGAGTATTTACAGAAACTATGAAAGCACTATGAAAGCACAATTCTCTCAAGGCTGAGAGAAATGCTGCTGTTGGAATTTTTCAAGCATATGTTACCATTAACATAGTTGGACTTGACTCTGGGAGGCCAACAGTTCAACATGGTGTCTTTTCCAAGTCATAGAAGAGAAGTTTTTAGTTTGAAGATCATTAAATGACTCAGTTGTCTTTTAGATTACCTACTCCTTAGTTTAGTCTTAAACCTAACTGTGTTCTAATTTTACACTTAATTAGTTTGCAGTAATGTGAAACACTGATTTTATTTTCTTCAAGTATCAAGGGCAGAAACATCTGCTGAACAGAAGTTTCTTCTTTTTAATGCCATAACTGATGGAACACTGCTATCCATCTTGGAAATATTAGAAATAAACTTTCAAGTACTTGCCCCTGTAGGGTTTTTAAAAGCTTGTTCTTGCACATCTGTTTCACAGCTTTTTCTTTGTGTCTGCTTCTTGTTCCTGCTCTGTTCTTCTGTTGCCGTGGGAGTTTTTTCTCTCTCCCTCTTTCTCTTGCTCTATTCACTGCTTTCCAGAAACTTCTTCCAGATGTACTTGTTTGATGCCTCATATATAAATTACTGTCCCTTCCCTGCAGAGAAATCTGTATGATCCAAGAACTCAAAATAGACAGCTCTTTTCTCTGTTGGTTAGCCATAAATTTTTAACAAAACAGAACATATAATAGATGTACCATAAGTGAAAACAGGCAAACAAAAGTACATCAGCATTAATATCTGATAAGGATGCCTTTAGGAAATAAGAGAATGCCTAATGAGAAACAGCTTGCACGCTAGATAGAAGGCCACGCAGCTTTGTTATCTAGAACTTGCCACAGCTAGCATAAAAGACTGTTATACTTGACTATAAAAGTCTCTGAATTCTGCTTTTAGCCCATATCTGTGGGTTCAATGTGAGATTATCAAGATTTTGTTGGGCTGTTTCTTCAGGATCTGAGCTCATGCACTTATAGGTGTAATTGAAGCAAAATGCTGGTACACATTTCTCCCAAGACAGGCACCCTGATAAATCTCCCATTACTTAAGATATACAGCTGTCAAACTTTAGAATATGGGAAGTATAGCTGAAACAGTTTTTACTCTTAGATCCTTTGCACCAACTATTACTATGATAGCTATGCTCCACACTGAGAAATGAAAGAGGGAAAATGTAACTATAAAACATTACCTTGTGTTTTACCTGGCCTCATGAGTACCACAGGAAGAGGAGATGCTGTCATAGTTCTTTTCACACTCTGCCTTGGCACAGAGTTCCCATATCCTGCCCAATGAAATCTTGTCCAAACATTTAAGGGATTTGATACAGATAGCAATTAACATTGCCTTATATTGTGCTAAGATGGAACCAGGAAGAAATGCATATTCTACTTTAACATTTCACATGCTTACCAAAGTTTCTTTCGTCACTCAGAAAAACTTTGAGATAATTTGAAAGACTCCTCTCATGGAAAATCATCCCTAGGCAGTGTTCAGGCTCATCCCTCAACTCTGATGCCAGCTGTATCTCTCCTGCCTCCAATTATTAAAAAAAATAATAATTCATATAGTAATTGATTTGCCACAAGGTCCATATAGATATTATTGATAGCAAGACTGGGAAATGCATTTGTAAGACTCCTTCAGTCTTAGTTTCAAGCACTAATACTCAAACTTTGAGTGAATTTTAAAGAAAAATGTTTTTGTATAAGTAGCCAAGCTCTCACATTTCACTGGTCTGAGTATCTGTACCTTTACTTCTGGACTGAAAGTATATTTCTAGTGCATTGTACTGAAGAATAGGAACTTGATATGGATGCTCTCATTTAGAGGTCAGAGGCAGATCCATAAGAAAAAAATAAAAAAGAAAGAAAGAAATGCAATGTCTCAGAATGGGCTTAATAGTCTAAGAAAAAACAGTTGTACAATATCTATGCTTAGAACTAAGCATAACATAATTTCATCCTAAAAGCTATTTCAATACACTGTGATCAATTTTTTTTATAACTTACTCCCCCCATTTCTTATTCTGGAAACCTTTGCAGGGTGAAGAACTGTTTATAAAAGTGGGTACAATTCCACTACTTGGGTCAGCACCACAGGCTCTCTTTGGGATTGCAAATCACTTACTAGGCCTTGAAATTTTTTTGTTGTTTTTGGCCAAAACTTGTTTAACACCCCAGGAGATGTATTGTGATGCTACTTGTAGTAGTCAGAGGTTCTTTTAAATGTTTTCATGGTAGAGATTCTATCTAGGTATGAATGTCTTGGCTATTCTGTCAAACTGAACTTTGCTATGCTGACTTGACCTTTTTGAGATTTTTGCTGCTACTCACAGGGTCATGCAATTGTAAAGAACAGAGGTGGTTGTCTGAATCACAGAATGCTGAAAAGGTCAAAGTAGCAATGCATTCTTCGCTGTTCCTCCAGGTATAATATGTTGAAACTGTGGCCACATAACATGTATGATTTGACTAGAAATAAGCCTGGAAAATGGTCTATGCAAATTCTTGGGTTTGATGGTAAGACTGCTGACAATGTTAAATCATAAAAGTGCTGTTATACTGAAAACATTCTTAGGATTTTGATTAATATTTACAACTCCTGCCGTGCCAAATTAAGGTTATAAGCAATGTTTCACTATAGGCATTTTGGCTTTTTATATTAAAATGTTGGGTATTGGTACCAGTGAAACTTGGTGTCCCACGGCTGAGCTCTGGGATGGAGGGGTAGGCAAGGAAGGTGAATCAAAAATGTTGCACCATATGTAAGGGAGGGGTTTGATTGTAGAGCTCTTACAGTTAGAACTGATGTAGTGGAGAAACTCTGGGTAAGTATTAGAGGGATGGAGAACAAAGGAGATGTAGTAGGGGATGTTTAATACCAATCACCCAGCCAGGATGAGCACTGATGGGTTATTTTATAGGCAATTAGGAGAAAATTCAGCATCTGTAGCCCCAGACCCCAAGTGAAATTTCAACTTCCCAGACACAACTGGAAATATCACACTGCTTTGACAAACAGGTCTTGGAAACGTTTCAAGTTTGTAGCAGATACTTTCTTGTCTCAGGTAATTGAAGCACCAACTAGAAAAAACAGCCTCCTAGATTTGCTACCTGTGAATAAAGAGGAATGTAATGGTAGGTCTTGGCCACAGTGACCATGATATGCTTGTGTCTAAAATTTTCAGTGTAATTAGAAAAAAGGACCAAAGAGTTGCTATCCTGTACTTCTTGAGAGCAAATCTTAAGCTTTTCAGAGAGCTACGTAGCAGAGTACTCTGGCAATCTGCATTTGAGAGCTTAGGAATCCACAAATATTGGTCAATGTCAAAGAATTACCTTTGAGAAGCAATTCCCCTGTGCCTAAGGGGCACAGCAATTCCCCTGTGTCCTAAGCATGTAGGAAAGAAGACCAATTTGGCTGAAAGTAGAGATCAAGAGTAAAAGACATTCTATGATGTCTGGAAGTGAGGTCAGACTTTGCAGGAAGAGCACAGAGCTGTGCTTCATCTATGCAGACAGAAGACAAAAAAAGGCCAAAGTTCAACTACACTCGAAAACGGCTCATTTTTTTTAGAAAAAGAGTAGGGTTTTTAAAAGTACATTAATACTGTCTAGAAACCAACCATACAAAAAACCACCCACACCAAGCAAACAAACAAACAAACAGAAAACAACCTCAGAAAAATAATTTTAGCTGTTTCAGTTTCCCAGAGATATGGTGATATTTATTAAATCTCCATTAGCTGAATAGACTTTGGACATGTTCTTTTTTAACAGTCAGTATTTAACCATAGAATTTTAAAGAAAGGAAAACGTATTGTTAATTTAAGCTTTTGATCTTTTTCTCTCTTAGAAACAACATGGAGGAGAGATGTCTGAACCTATTCTTGTCTTCTCTTATGATAGTGTAATTACCTTAAATCTTACAACCATTGCCTTCTGATTGCAAAATTAAACATACATGTGCTGTAATGAAACTATTCTCAAATTATACTAATAAAAAAAAAATCTAAGGCGAGATTCCAGTACTCAGTGTTCAGATAGTGTATTATTGAGATTATCAAATTTAAAAAATATTGTCCTACTGTGATATTCAGATGTTTTTTGCAAATGATCAATGCTTAAATTAGTGGAAAGGATAGCTTCCTTAGAAAATTAATTTGAAGTGTTATAAGTATTATAAGAAACTCTGTTTTTCACAAACTTTGAACCATTTGTTGCAAAAATCACAGGTGAAGGAATCAATTCATGGCCTTCTGTATTTGATTATATCTCTTTCCTATACTGAATGATGAATTCTTTAAGGGAACTACTTTGTGTATATCTCTAAAATCTGTATTTATGTCTTTGTTTTTATTCAGAGAGATATATTGCCTCTTGATCGCTGCTTTGTGTTGTTGGGGTTTTTTTCCTTATTTTTGGAGCAAGTAAAGTTTTGTGAGAAATTATGTTCAAAATTTGTGGAGTCTTCAGAAGTTTCAGAAGATAAGTGGTTTTGAAGTTTCTGCTAAGAACAGGTGACTTACACTGTGAGGGAAAAGGAAATGGCTGAGAAATGAATTTTCTGCCTTAGGAAAGGGGGATGACTTCCAACATTTATGAAATGGCTGGAATTTGTAACATGCATAACAGGTCTGGATAACAAATCAGCAAAAGTACTTCTGCCTTCAACCCTTTTTTCAAGATGTGTGCTCTACTACAGTTCAGATCTTGATGGTAGTACGAGCTTCTCATATTTCTTAATTTTAAATAGAAACACTTAATTTTCTGTATTTCTTGTCCTGAATTCTGTTTGTAGAAATTCCAAACTAATAAGTCCTTTGCAGTTTACCTCTGTGTCTGCTTCACATATCTAATTAACAAGGAGGAAAAAAAAACTCAGCTAAATGAATTTTCTGTTTTTATTCTTTTTTCTCGAATAAGATAATTAGAATGACATTGTAAAAGACTTGGCAAAATGTAAAATTATGAAGACACTGATACAATTCAAGGAAATAAATAAACTAAAGCTTTCAAGAAACTGTTAGACAGATCAGCATTTCTGTGGTGACAAATTTTCATGGTAGAATGCAAGAGACAACTTGAAATATAAACAATTAATTTCATAGTATGTCATTGAGACTGTCCGACCAGTATTCACTGGTATTTATGAGACAAAACTGGTGAAGAGAACAAAATCGAGAAATGAGTTTCAATGGGAATTTTCTTCCTTCAGGTTAATTCAGCATAATGGTATTGTTGGAGTTGTAATTTTCAGTATTTTTGTTTGACCTGAGTAAATTTTTTCAGTCAACTACAGAACTAGATAGGTAATTATTACCAAGTAAAGACTTGCTCTGCTGAGAAATATCAGTCTCTTTTAATCCCTTCTGAAATACTTCATTGGAAATATATTTTGTTTCTTCTGTTGTAATATCTCCTGATTCTCTCAGGTGTTGCTTTATCAGTATATAATTTGTCTTTTGTACCTGAACTCTTTTAGGTTCAGACTATGTCTCTAGTTGTAAAACATTGTACGAATCTATCAATGATTAATAGCAATAATACAGCTGAGTAAATAGAGATGACTTTTTTGAAACTGGAAAATGCTGCTGCTTTATTAGAGAACAAAATTAAAAATAAACATTCTGGTGTAACTGCACTGACTTTGGAGACAGTTTGTATGAAGGTCACCAGTGTTTGTCTGTCTTGCCATTTGGAAGAACACTGCACTTCCCCTCATTCTCTTTATGCTTGTTTCAACATGGTCATCTGTTCTGTTATCCTTTCTCCAAACTTTGTATAAATAGGACTTTTGTTCCTCACAGGCCATTATAAGCTCTGACTTTAAAGCAAAGTGGGGAGAAATATGAGCAAAAGGGAAAGGAGGAAATCCATTGGAAAAAAGGTTGGAGTGAAGTGTCTGTGTAATAGTAGATATTACCAAGTCACATATTTCTTCTCTTTTACAACAAGATTTCCTTTTTTTTGTAAGGGTCCAGCATTCCTGCTTAATAGTTCCTCTGTCTTTAAGCCTCTGTGATGATGACTCACTGAGGGAATTGACCCAGCCCTGTCAAGCCCACCACTCTACCCTATTGTTCTCTACAACTACCTGAAAAAAGATTGTAGTCTGGTGGGTGTCAGTCTCTTCTCCCAAGTAACATGTGACAGAAGAAGAGGAAATTTTATCTATTTGCACCAGAGGACGTTTAGATTAGACATTAGGAAAAATTTCTTAATGGAAAGGGTTGTTGAGCATTGAAATAGACTACCCATAGAGAAGTGGTGGAGTCACCATCCATGGAAGTATAGAAAAAATGTGTGGACATGACACTTGAGGATATGGTTTAGTGGTGAACATGGAGGTCATGCTAGGCTAATGGCTGGACTTGATCTTACAGGTCTTTTCTAACCTTAGCATTGCTATAATAAATTTACCTGATTTTCCCCAGACCATATTTTTCAGATTTCTCTGTCAAGGCGATTATTCTTCCAGAGGGAAAGTCTTGGCACAATGGAAAAGCAGTTTAGAGCAGAGAACAGGATCAAGTATCTTTAAAGTAAAAGGAGGTCAACCTAAGCAGTGCACAGGAACTTTGCCTGGGAGATATAATGTTCAACTTATTCAATATTATTAGGAAATGGTGAGACTACTGAGGTGGCTTTAATACAAATATTATGCTAATTGAGGTGGTGAAAAAAGGGTTAATGATTAAGAATCCCAAAAAAGGTCATTGAGAGACTGTATGATTGGACAGTAAAATGATATTTTATATCAATAAATTTCAAGTCAAGGGGGTAACATTCGTAATTCATTTATAAAATTGCTTTCTCTGAGTTGATCATTCTCACTCAAGAATGAGATTTAGGGTTGCAACAGAAAGGCCTGTTATATAAGGATAATAATCAGCAGCAATCAAAAATTCAAAGCGGATGTTTGAAGTTATTGGGAAATTAATGTAAGATGAGCTTAAAGGATACTGTTACACTACTGTATGCATTCAAATTTTGAATGCCCCTTAATTATAGTGGATAGTTTTATTTCTCTTAGTCAAAACCGGTCTAGAAGACTGGAGAGAATACAGAGATTTAACAGCTTTGAATCTACAGTACCTTGAAGCCCATGCTGTGTCATTTAGCATTGATGGCTGTGCTCCTTGATCAGGTTTGAGGGAAATGTGAAGCAAAGTTTTCTTTCCTCCCCATCCTTTCCCATTTATTGTTGACTTTTCTATACTCCCGTCCCCTTTCAAAAAAAATTAGGGTGTGATCTCATCATGACCCATGGAGACTACCTTCATTTTAAGACAAGGGCTTCTTCTGTGTCCATCAGATATCTTTTCATCTGCTTCTAGAGGAGAGCTGCTATTTCACAAGGTATGTTTCATGTCTGTTCCACATCCTTCGTTCTTGTCTCGCAAATTTTGCTACTCTCACATATTTTCCTGTACTCTGTTTGTGAAATTGTACTGCAAACCTCTATTTAACCCTTTGCTATTATTTGTTGTGTATAAACTTCTGCTTAACTTGGTTACAAAATGTTATACATTGTCACTGTTGAGTATTTCAGTATGCTATTACATGTCTTAAAAAAAAAAAAAAAAAAAAAAAAAAAGCAAATATTGGTTGCATCCTACTTAGTGTACTTGGAATTTATGGGTATAACAAGCCTCTATATTGGCCTTACAAGTAACTCCTGAATTCCTGAACTAGCACACAACCCTGTACAAGAAGAGAGGCTGGTAAATCTTGTGACTTAATAATTCAGGGGGAAAGGTAATCTGCAAGTAAGACAGAGGAAGCTCCAAAGGAAGTGAACAAAGAGTAGATTAAATCCTTGCCACCTAAGATACCTCAGTATATTCAGCAGTGAGATGCCAGAGGACAAAATTTTTCTCTTTCATCTCTCATACTACCGCTCTCATACTACAGCTTCTGGTGAAAAATTAAACTGCAATTATTTCATTATTTGATTGTGCAACAGACTTGATAAGGGTTGAGAGAATTTGCTCATAGCAACCGTGAGTGTTAGGCCCTATTCCATCAATTTTTGTTCACTTGGTTTATGGTTTGAAAAGCTGAAGGAATTGAATGCTTTTCCTGCACAAAATTCTGCTTTACATCTCAGTTTGGGCAAACATTGTATTCTCAGCAAATTTTTAAATCAAGTTTAATATGACAAATTAATGTGAGGAGAAATTCAATCTATTTGTAAATGCTGGTCCACAAGCTAAATCTACTGATACACTTCCCAAGATTTTTGCTAAACTTAAAATAGATACCTGTCTCAAAAGAAGCAAATAGTTTCTATTGATAGAGGAATTCTTGGAGGACCAAACCACATTTTTCACAAAGATACATAATAGCAACTTTTGATTTTCTCAGTTGCCAGGTGTGAGCCAGTAGTTTATATTTCCCACCATACTCTCGATGAGCAGGCTAAAGAAGGGTATTTAACCATCAGCTTTCTTAGAACTTCTACTGCAATAACAAGAATTGGAAGAGATGTGGTAAAAGGTGTTGGATATAGCATGCTCATAAGAACATGATTCTCTGAATTAATGAGATTAAAACCAGAGTAAATTCTAATGTACTGATTAATGAAGGAAAATACCAGAGGCCATGTTTGGCAACTGTTGTTAAGTTTGATAATTTAAGAATATCTCATATGTTTCAAATGAGATGGCTCATTGATTATCTTTATTCATTAGTCAAAAAAACAATTCTGCTAATTTTGATTGTTCTGTACTCAGAATCATTATAAAATAGTAAAAGTTCTCCTTTATATTTCACAATAAGAGCAGCCAGCTAGTTTTTGTGCAACAGTTAATAAATGCATGCTTAGGTGCTCAAGGGAGTTGGCTCTACACCCAAGCCCAGAATGTATTTCAGACTGAGCTTTGCAAACTGGGGTTAAACGTGAGATAGACACATCAGGCTGACACTTCTACCACTTCCTTTATCTGCCATTTATTATTTCTTTAGGTGGCTCACTAACTCTGGGATACAGAGACAGAGCTCTCTGTACCTCTTTAGGGGATGCAGCAGGGGAAACTGGATTAATGATATTCACCTCCACTGAAAATTAGCAGCAGACATCTGGAGGTGCTTCTTTCCTTGCCTACTAAGCTGGAATATTTTTTTGCAGCTAACTGGATCATGACAGAGGCACTAGGATATCATTGCTCAGTATATCTACCTGTGCCCTAAGTCAGAAGTATAACTTGTCTGAGTACAAGAGAATAGCTTAGTAGACTTGGTTGATCAAAAATAATTTAAGATGCTCTACTGATGATGATACTGTTTAATAATTTGTGGACTCCCATGCTGGGTAAGATTACTTATTAAAAAAACAGAGTGTGTTAATTCCCCATTTTTCATCTCAGATGAATGAGAAATCACTGTTTCCCTTTTTAAGATTGTAGGTAAAAGGCAATTTTAATCTGAGGAAGTACTAGAAAGGAAGAGAATGAAACTCAGAGAACTATCACACCATTGTTGGCTTCACACTTATAATGGCATGGGCAGTCTGGTTGACCCTTTAATCAAATCATAAAGGTTTTCAGGAGTTCAGCAAGAGTGATTAAATGATGTCAGAAGTTGTTTACTGTATGAAGAAATTTCTAAATCAACTTGATTTTAATTTAGCCTAAAAGTCATTAAAGGAAGATAAATGGGACTTAGTGAAATGGAAAAAGTATTAGATATTCACTCCATTTCAGAAAAATAAATAGATAAAATCAAATGAATCCATCAAGTAACAGATACAAAGCAAGCAAAATAAATGACCTCTAATTAAGCAGTTGAATTACTTGCCACCGCTGCTGTGGATATCACATTTTTTTTACATGGGCCTGAAACGACTGGACAAATAAATTGGTGGAAAAGAAATACACAGAAATACTCCTTTACCTAGAAATTCATTGTGACAAATACTTCAGACTGAGTTGCAGGTTGTTGAAGACAGGAAATCCATTGCACAGACAGTATTTGGGCACTTTCTTTCTTCTTTTACCCTTTCACAAGTATCTGCTTTTGATACAGTTGAAAATGGGATGCAGGTCATGCTGGCCTCTGGTTTAAAGCAAAATGACATTTCTTAGGTTCAGAAGATAGATTTGCATTGTAGATTTGGGCAGGTTCCTCTTCAGACGTAAGCAAGTACTCTTTTCCAATACAGAAGCACCTTTGAAGAATAGGCTTTCTGCTAGGTTTTAATATTGTGGAACACTCTTGTGTAAAGGGGAATGAAAAAGAGATTGAATGGGAGACCTCAGGAAAAGAAATATTAGCCAAAAAATGGAGAAACAGAGAAGAGTGATAATATCTAGTTTTAAGGTTCTGGAAATTCTATGAACTGTTTATGCGGTGCTCAAGTGAACAGGATTATGACATATGTTTATTAATAACTACTGAATCAGTTTCATCTAATGGTGAACCTCCTGCTACCTTAACATTGATTATCTGATTGAATTATGGAAGCATACACCATGAGAATATGTTTTAGATTTAAATCTAATGTGTCTTCAAAAGAGAAGGGTTAAAATTGTAGTTACGTCCTTTGTTTTCTTGTGAGAATCTCACACTAAATATTGAAACTGACATTCTGAAATGCTTTGCAAGCATGTATCTGCTAAATTATTTATAAGTAATTAAGAACCAGGTTTTTTTCCTGAAGAATAAACTAGATCAACCTCTAACGACCGTTGTGTCTTGAAGAAAATTGTATTTCAGTGCCTGACAGAACAATTATAAGTTGTTCTCCAGTGTCACATCCAAATGTTCAGCTTGAGATTTTAAAGAGCAAGAGGGTTTTTCTAACTCTTGTACTCAACCACTGATTTTAATGTTGTTTAACATTTTACATTTGCAAGGACCAACTCCCTTCTCAAGGCAAACATATTTCAGAATAATATTTTAAATTCTCAGTTCTTCCCACTTGAAATCACAAAGCTTTCACAGTCAGTCACAGAAGTGACAAATTCTTGGCCAGTGCTGTAAACCACTCTCAGTGCAGAAGACACTGTTCCATATTTCATTATTCAAGCTGCCTCCTTCCACAGACATCTTCCTTGCTTCAAGAGGTTAATAAAATTGCTGATATACTTGAACACAAAGAAGAGAGCTCCAAACAGAATTTACAGGCAGCTATTTGACTTCAGAGTAGTTCCTTTGTTCTCTTTGGGAAAACGAAATGTCAAGGTGCTTCTAGCAGCTCTGTTGGGACAAGTTCTCTTCCTGGAAGCCCCTGACATCTAATCTTGTCTTCTTTGAAAGAAGCATTGATTTAGCTTGTAAGACCCCTTATTATCTGATTGTAAAATCACCTGAGTAGGTTTCTATAATCCCTACTCTTGACAAGACAGATACTCCAGCATTAGTTTATGCCAGCACCTCTCTTCCCATCTTCATCTCCTTTATTGTTAACAATTTTTGTTAGTTTGCAAACTGTCTCATGCAGAAGTGCTCATGTAGAATATGCTTATCTGTAGCTTTGGTTAAACTATCAATATCCATTAAGAGGAGGTGCCTATTCTAGCAGACGATTTGTTGGCTCACTTTGGGGTATACACGAATCTCTGTATACCTGATTTCAGTATTGGAATTTCTTCTGTAACAGCTCCAGACTTTTCACTATTTCTATACAAATGGGAAAAAACAATTCAAAGAAGTAGTAGAGTCTGAGTAGAAACAAGGAAAAACTAGTACATGGATAGCAATATATAAGATATGACAGGTTGCATTATGCTCTGCCTCCTTTTTTAAGAGGTCACTGAAAAATTGATAAGAAACTCTCCCACAACATTTCTAAGAACAATTATCAGAGCCATCATGCCTTAAATATGTCATTCACTCAAGTGAACAGAATGCATTTCAAGGTTAAATCAAGTTATCTGAGCCCTAACTCAAATGCTCTTCCTATCAAAATACTTTGTTTTCCAGTCTCAAGCCTAGAAAAATATTAACCTTCCCCTAGAAAATTGCATATAGTAACATTTTGCTATGACAACTTTTCTGAAAGGTACACTTTCCTTCATGCCCAAGTAATTACAGCTTTTCTGTAATCAACTATCTTTGTTCTATTCCCAGGCTGAAACACGTCAAGAAAAATGTTCTGAATTTGTTTTCATTCTCATCCCTTACCAATTTACCAAGGAAATATATTTAACTGTTTTCTTCTTCTCATGGAAACATCAAAAACAATAGTCAGCAAGTTTATAACTTGCATTTCTTCAGCTTTCTTATCAAATACTAAGAGACCTTTGCTTTAATTTACTGTTCAATATCCATGAAGTGTTTTTAAGAAGGTAAATTAGAACTTTGTTATCAACAAACAAAACTTCAAAATTTTTTTTTCCACAGGATGAAGGAAAGAAAATATTTTTTAATATAAATAAGGTCTAAAAAGTCAATAAAGGTATAGTGGAAGGGCATAATTTTGGCCCTTTTCTAACACTTCTTCCCATAAAAGGGCCTAAAAATCTTTGTTTAGTATCTTTTAAGTATGTGAATGTACAATTGAAGGCTCACAGGAGTGATGCAATCTGATTTTAAAGGCTAATATATTGTTTTTTCAGTACTTATTTCTTCTTTTTCTTTAACTTACATATTTTTTGTCATAAAAATAAAAGACAAAAAAGGAGATAAAATATGTACATAATAATCCAATCAAACTGTGTCAGCCGTTTAGTATGGGTAGAAATTAAACACAAATTGCTTGAAGTATGGCAAGTTTTAATGCTACTTTGAAGTCACAGGTTTCAGATTGAAGAAGCTGCTTCAAAACTTTTCTAGAGTTTCAGCAGATAATTTATCTTGAATATTCCTGTGTTTCCTTTCAGCAATCTCTTTAGTTTATAGCTGTTATTAAGCTGAAAAATAATATACTACTATGCATAGTAATATGCTTTTCTTTATCTCTTTGCAAATAATTTGCTGTTGGAAAATATATGTGTCTACGAAATGGTCTAATGATGGAAATTTCCCATGGAGCATAGAAGAGAACAGGTAAATATTCAAATATTCTTTATGCAAATATTTAAAATAGAATTGTAATAGAAAAGTATTGACATCAGAGATAAGTAAGAACATATTTAACTAGGGTCGTTAGATGAAAATCACATATCATAAAATACAATATTTTAACACCTCTATTTTTTAATATATATAGAAATTCAACATAAGGTTAAACTATAGCAATTTTATTGTAATTTTTTTTCTGTTTTGTGTTAATAACAATGGGAAACATGCATCCATACACCTGGGAACTTGAGAAATAAACTAGTAGATATAATTGAAAGGTCATAGACAAGAAAAGACAATCTGCTGCATAAGAAACAACCTTGGAAGCAAAGACTATAGCATATAAATCTATGTAATGTTCAAATGCTTTTAAAAAATAATTATTAATTTCTGTTCAGAAATATCAAATATTATTTTACATAAGAAAGATTTTATGAAATTTAGGAAGTTGCTTTTCCTTATGGGTGCTCTAAAGTGAATGCAATAATGATTATACCAAATATTTTGTCATTGTTAGGGATGTATTTTTAAGTTGTCATGCAAGTTTCTTTGTGCAAGACAAGAGTGACCACCTATTAACTGAATAGCTGTGTCTCCTAAAGAGACACTGGTAACAACTACTACATTCCTGAATATTGGTACTCACGTGATTTTCAGTAGTGTTGTAGGGTTTTTTAAGTAAAATCTAGTTAGTTCCTTCAACCCCCACTTTTTTTTTTCTTTTTCCATACTAGGTATTAGACAAATGTATTTAGAAGACAAATTAATGTCACAACATTTCTTTACAGAAATTAAACAATTGATGTAGAAAGCAAGCATATAAAATCAAGAGAAAAATCTCAAGTGATGTAAATGCCTGGTTATTACAGTAGAAAGTACAGTGGTATCATAATCGTACAAAGTAATAATCTTAGAATTCAATGACTGATTCTTCTTTCCTTCAGTGGGGAAGAAAAAAAGTAAACCACAAATAAAAAAAGCAAAAATTACACTGAAAGAGCAAACCCTTAACAATCTGTGTGGATGTGAGGAGGTTTTACTGAGAGGTTAAAGCATGTGGTGCTTCCAGCATGGGAATTCTACCTTTACTGAATGCCTAAATCTGTGGTTGGACAGAGCAGATCTGGGTAAGCCTGGTAATTGGGGAAAATGCACCTCAGTGTCCCACTCTTGGTAGTAGGTGTGAATCTCAGGGTATGGTGGTTTGGTTTATTGTCCTGATGTAGCCTGTGGGGATCAGGCAGGGTCCCAAATATACAGAGTTCATACCTCCAACTCCTCTCTGAAGGTCAGCCAGGTCTCACAGAGCTGCCACTGATCAGTGTTTATGAGCTGCTGGGTTCTGAAGCTCCTCTTCTGCCTCCAGTGGGTGTGCTTTTGAAGGATATTCCATGGCAGTCATGGAAGTCTGCTTGCCCAATTTAATTAGGACAAAAACACCTGCTGCTGAGTGCTGTGTTTCACAGGACTATGAAGGATTTGCTCTAGTCTTATTCCACAGGCTGAGTCTATTAGCAATTAAAATGTACTTTGCAAACACTTCTGAAGCACATCTTTAGATTTAATTTTATTTCAAAAGAATCTAGGTCATGTTCTCGAAGATCATACTCTTTGATGTGAAGCCTAATACAGTAAGTGGGGATAGTCTGGACACTCGCATCACATTTGATCAGAACTGAAATGCTCAGATAGATGAACTCTGGGATGGCTATTAAGAATGTGTCCTTATTGATATCTCACAGTCAGCAGCCCTCAAACTTGACACATTACTCTAGACTCCTCGAAACAAAAGTAGACATGAATGAATGGGATGCAAAGAGGGGGAAAAATATAGGATGTCTGTGCACTGATGTATTTTCCCCTACCTTTCCGTAAGTGCTAGGAATTTCACCAAACAGGTCAGTGAAGTTCAGTACTATGTTCAGTTCAGTACTATGAAATGTATTCATTTACTCTCATCAGCCAGCTTTGGCTATGACCACCTTCCAAATTATGTGTGAAAAATAATCTTGTAGATTTCTGTATTCAGGCTTGAACCCTGAAACTAAAATATCCCTGCATACCTACAAGGATGGACTTCCATACTCTTAAGGTAGGAAACACCACCCAGCTTCTGAAAAAATTAGATTCTTATTTCTGGGTAAACATATTTAGGCACTGATCAAAGTAATTTTAGCTAATATATCTGTATTATTATTTATATACATCAAAGTTACTAAAAATTATCTTCCTTCAGTGACTGAAGTTACAGCACTAGTAAATGCTTTAAAGCTGTGTCATGATGAAAGTTTGAAATTCAAGAAAACTCTGTCTCTCATGAATAAAACAAAAAATTATTCTTTCTTCATCTTCAAAATAAATGATCAGAAAAGAAAGAACCAATGGAAAATAAGAGCTGAAAAGATAGGGAAAAAGTTTTGAAATGGTAAAGAACATTTACCTAACATACCAGTTTGGAAGAAGTGCAGAATAAGATGGTGCTTCTGCTTTATTTATTGTTCAGGCTCATACATTTTCTTTCAATTCTTTGCCTTTTTGTTGGTAATCTGAATGAAAAAGTTATCTGTGGGAATAAATAAGAATAACAAGGGAAGAAAACCTCACCATTAAACTCATACAATGACTGAATTTGAAATATATGCTGAGAACATAAATGAAGCAATTAAAACCAGGATGACCTGGGGCTCCTGGTGGACAACAAGCTGACCAAGAAGCAGAAGTGCCCTGGTGACCAAGAAGGCCAATGGTATCCTGGGGTGCTTTAGGATGAGCATTATCTGCCCGTCGAGGGAGGTGATCCTGCTCCCTCTACTCAGTCCTAGTGAGGTCACATCTGGAGTGCTGTGTCCAGCTGTGGACTCCTCAGTACAAGTGCTCTGGGAGTAGCTCCAGTGGAGGACAATAAAGATGATGAGGGTACTGGAGCATCTCTCTTAAGAAGACAAGCTGAGAGGCCTGATCAGCCTCAAGAGGAGATGACTGATGGGAGACCTCATCAATGTCTCAGTACCTGAAGGGAGGGTGTCAGCGGATGGAGCCAGGCTTTTCTTGATGGTGCCAAGTTACAAGGCATGAGGAAGTAGGCAAAAACTGATGCACAGGAGGTTTCACCTAAATATGACAAAGAACTGTGAGGGTGATCAAGCATTGAAAGATGTTCCCAGAGAGGTTGTGGTGTCACCCTCACTGGAGATTTTCAGGACCCATCTGGACAAAATTCTGTGCAATGTGCTCTCGGATGGCTCTGCTTGAGCAGCACAGATGAGCCACTGTGGTCCCTTCCAACCTGACCCACCCTGTGATTCTGTGAATTAGAACAATCATTCATTACTAATTGGCCATACTTGTTGATTTTTACACACCAACTAGCAGAAACACATTAAAGAAACTCTTCACTCAACCCTGTTTTGGTCTTTCAAATCACATTTTTGAAAAGGCAGGCACTTTTATTGTGGATTTAGGTGCAACTGGTTAAAATCGTATCTATGAGTGATTGCATTCAATCCATATTCTCATTTTGACTTTTTTGTCTGCTTTGCTAAAAGGCAATCTCAATCCTACTGTGGGGTTGGGGTTTTTTGTTGGGATTTTATTTCTTTTTATAGTTAAAGTATATGGATCCGTACATCTTTTGGAGTGCAGGGTATCTCTGTGTTTCTTTTCTTTTTGTTCAATAAATTTATCTCTAAATTGCTTTTGCTTAGTTAGTAAATAGTCATTCAGTTACATAATCTGCATATTTAATTTAAAATTGGTAGATATGAGCTAAAAGCTGGTGTATTAGTTTCTTCTGAATTACTGTAAAAAAATTTGTTCTTTTCCACCTTTATTAAATTGCCAGAATTATTCTTAGGAAGAAATGGAGGAAGTTTTGGTATAGCTTTATAATAGATCTCAACATGTGAGATTTTTCCAATAAGACCAAGAATGAAAATATTGAATCAAAAGCATAAGTTGCAGAGTAGCTTTGTTATACAAGACTGGACAGGATCCAGGAAAAATAGTGTCTGAAAAAATTCCAGCACATTCATTAAATATAGACTCATGGTAAATGACTTAAAATTTTTTTTGTCCTTCCATAAACTAGAAATAACTTCATGAAAATGTATGCATTAATTTTAAAAAAACCTTTTTGCTGCCATTGATTCTCCAATATTGCCTTCAGTCTTCATTAGACCTTTGCCATTATTACTTCAAATTAATATATATTTAGAACTTTGCCTACTTTCATTGAATTAGATATGTACAAAAAGGAGAAGATTTTAGCTGTTATAAAATGATTGTGACAACCAGAAGGTATTAATTGCTTTTCTTTCATCAAATGCATTTCTTAAACAAATAATCTGTGATTAGTATATGTCCTACCTTAAATATCCAACTCAAATAAATTACAAAACTGAGTATGACAGTGTAGACATCATTGTTGCATAAACACTAGTGTAACTCAAATCTGATGTATTTTTGGGCAATTAAAATGGTAAAGAGTGGTTTTCAAGATAAATCCATGAGGTGTAGAGCAGAAAGTGATTACATTTAACTCATGCACTGAATCCACATCTTCAGGGATACAAACTTCTGCTGGTTGGTTTGGAGAGTGGTTCTGTGCACAGCTGCACAGGCAAATCTGAAGGACAGTGAATCCACTCCTGCTTCCTTTCAGTAGGGCATCATAGCTCAGGAACACTTTCTCAGTCTCAACTTGAAAGGCTTAACAGTTGTCTTAATAGCTGGGTTGGAAATTGCCCAGTAAATGAGCCATAATTTGGGTACAAAATCCATGAACGCTAAGTGTACCTATGGGTTATGCCTTTCCATATGTCAAAAGAGCTGAAAATCTGCAAACTCAATCTCTTGATAAATATTATATAGACAGAGTCTTGTTAAGTAAATACCAGTTAATATTTTGTTTCTAAGATGAGTGCTTGGGCATATGGAATGGTTTTATGAGCCTCCTGTGGAGAAAACTATAGACAAAGTAATAAGAGTGTTCTGAGCAACCAGTTTCATTTATAAATGTGTATCAGTCTTGGATTGTAGTTAATCAAGCAAGTAGCTCAAGCCAATGAAATTCTAGAAACATTCCTCACAGAATTAAATGTGCAGCAGAAAGTCTCTTGCTATTCTGATAATTCAGTTATTTCCAACCCAATTCCAAATGGAAAATATACAGGAGTGTGCCACAAAGGGCTTTCATTCATGAGACCCTACAAAAGAAGTGGCTGCAATGCTTCAGGTTGCCCAGCGCTGAAATAGACATACACTTTCTAACAACTCTGTTAGAGAGTCTTTGTCCGTCTCTAGTTGTATTAGATCAATACCCATATATTTGCTAAATCACAGCTAATGTCAAAATTTCTTGCAATCATTCATGTCTGCTCCTCTTGGACACCTAGCCTGATTTTGTAGACCAAGACTGTACCGGTTTAAAACCCAGCAGGAAAATTAAACTCACTCAAGCTTCACCCTTTCAATAGTGGAGAAAAGACCAGGAGAAATTACAAGCTGGAGTCACAATTTACTGAAAAATTGCAGTAACTATAACAATATTAACCAGAGCATGTTCAAAAGAGAGAGTATTTTACCCACAGAAAGGGTATTCACCACGCAACAAACAAAAATACTTCCCAAAGAGGGGCTGACTCTCTCTGGGGTGGCAGTAGAGGCAGCAGTGTCAGCAGCTCTGGTCACAGCCCCAGTCCAGCACACAACTTCTTGCAAGCCCATCAAAAGATGGAATCCATTTTGCTTCCTCTCACCAGATTCCTCCTGCCAGGGTGTGGGTGGTATGGAATTAAACAGTGCTAGAAATTCCACCTCTTTTCTCTATATGACCATGACCTAGGTGATTCTAAATTTTTCCAGATATTTATTTATTTTTACCTGCCCAAACTATAAATCCTTTTCTTTTTTTTGGTGATATATTTTTTCTTTTACTTTATTATTTTATAATAGGATACTACAACTTTTCTTTCTTGTTGTCTACTGAATGAAAAATTTACTTTTTTGTTTACAGGAGGTATTCTGATTATAAACAGAATTGTAACTATCTCCTTTTTATATATAAATCTAAAGATGTTAACTCTGCTAAAGAATTGTCTTTTAAGAACTCTGTGATTCATGCCTTTACTCTGAGACTGAGAAGTGTTGAAGATATTATTATCATTCATAAAGGTGTTGAGAATTTTCAGGGTGCAAGTGATTAAATTGCAGCTTTAAGCCTGCAATTTGACATGTGTTTGTATTAAATGAAGTCTACACATTACATGAAATTGTACTTTTCCTTCAAAAAGAAATTAAACTTGAGGGGTGAAGGCTAATGTGACAGTTTCCAGCATTTATTTTGTCATATTAGAAATTCAACAAGGACACTAGAAGACCTCTCAAAATCCAATTCAGTTTGGTTCATTTATTGCTTTGAAGGCTCAAAGAGGTCATTAAAAATCAACATGGATTCTGGCCCCTTTTTCATATACACAAACTTTTCCCATTCTTCAGTAAGTGTACCTCAAGGGCTGTATCCCTGTAAAAGTACATTCTGACAAATCTACTCAAATTGCTACTGTGAGCCAGATGTCTCAGTTCTTGCCTTCATCAGCAAAAGCAGTGTTGCATTTTAGTTACTGCTGCTGCTAACATCAGCATTCACAGGGGAGGAAGAGAGGAGTTTTTATGAGGGAAGAGAAGATTTCTGAAGCCAAGGAATTAGAAAGGACACTAAATTCAGATGAATTCTCTGGAAGGTGAATTACTGTTAATTTCTTAGGAATCAAAGACTGACATACCTTTCAAAGCTGAATTATTCAGAATTACACGTGGTGAAGATATATGTGCAAATAGCACCATTGGAGAAATTATTCCCTCAAAATATCAATAATCAGAATTCATCTCATGAGCCTATTCAATAATGGGAAGATTAGGATGATGTTGAGAACATGGTGAAACTCAGTGAGTATTAGCTTGCTTTGCTTTGCTAATTCCCTAGAAGGGTCTTATTCTTTCTCAACTTGCTAGGGAAATTGCTGAAATCAGAATTACCTCTGATTTTTGAAATGAATGTTTACCTAGAAAGCCACTGTTTATTTTCTTCACTGCAGCTGCAGAATACATGAATAATGCAGTATTAGAAAGATATAAATCATAGAGCAGCCAGTTAAAATGATGCCCCTGTTAAAAATGTGAAACAAAAGTCATTAAATTATGTATGATTGTGTGTAATGATGAGGGATTTAACAGAAAAAATGCACTTTTTGAAAGCGAGAATGAAATTTGACCTGACACATCCAAGGATGAGTGCTGTCAAGCTACTCATTTGGCCTGCTTGAAAAGAGGCCATACTTTACAATTGTAAGGATTAAATTTCATTTTATCAAATTACTGAAAAGGTATTTGTATAGAATAATATAGATCTATCCTCGAAATTATAAAACCTTGACATAATAATTTCTTATTTAGATGGCCAGCATTTCATTCTGTCTTGGATAGACTTTGGTTTTGTTTGGGTTTTTTTTAGGTTTGTGCTAATACAAAGCTTTATGTGAATACAAAGTGGTGTGTATTGCATCGACAGTTGAAAGGTCTTAACTCCAAAACTCAATAGTTTATTTTCTCAAAGTGTTATTAATTCTGATATTGCCTCATTGTTGCATGGCAGATGGTCATAAATCCAGCCAACATTTGGTAACATATCACCTTGACTGAAATCACAAAGCGAGCATTATTTTTATGAAAAAAGTATGTCTCCACTTTTATATTCTCCTTTGGCATGTACAGAAATGTGAGAAAAATGATGACAAAAATTGTACTGACCAGTCTGCCAGATTATTTGGCATCTTCATTCCGTTGTTTTCTTCTTCTAAGCAGATTCTCACACCTGACTGCTGTGCCTGTCAAAAACAATAAAAGCAAATGGGTTTAATTGTTAAGAAAAGTCCTCAAGACAAGACCATTAGGAAATCTTACTCAGCATCCAGCCAGTTCATCCAAAATCTATTTGCTGCTGCAGTGCATGAGCAAGAGGTTCTTTTGCATTCAGTGTCTGAAAGCTGCGTTTTAATTTTGGCCATCTGTTTTGGACTCAGGAACATCGTCATATATCAAGTGCTAAATTTACTACCTGATACTGAGAAGCTGTTTATTTTAATTCTATTACAACATTACTGAGAAGAAATGAAACTCATTCTGTTTTAGCTGGCTCTTGTAATTCCTCTGTATTCATAATTTTGACTGGCATGCTAAATAAAGTTTTTCTCAAAAGCATAAATCAAAATTGTCACATCTTTTGCAAAAGTATGAACACCTCTGAAGGCACTTGTTGAATCCAAAATAATCTCAAGGCAGTGAGTGTGGTTTTTAAATCTCTTTAAACTTCCATTAATATCAGTAAAGAAGTCCAGCCACTAGTAATCTGCAAAAATTAATTTCGAAAGTTGATGTTGTAGTATTCTTACCTATTTTTAAATACTGTTAAATATGTGGTTTTATTTTTTACATGTAAAGGTATACATGCACATATATGTGCTAAAAGTACTTCATACAATTTGAGAATGATCACATTGCATTTTTAATTTTTGCCTAAAACACTCCTCAAGTAAAATACTCTTAAATAGTTTATCTCTGGCTAAGAGAAAAGACTTGTCTCATCTTCCTATCTCTCCTTTCAGTAATTTCTTGTGTTGTAATTTTCAAAACTTAAAAACAGAATGTGTGGAAGATCCTAAATGAGTCATTCTCAAAAGTAGCAAGAAAGTAATTTATGCATAGTGTTTTTTCACAATGACAAAAAGTAAATACCCTCAGGGCCATATAGTTCTGTTAGATGCACTGTCCAGCTTCCACAAAGCAAGTGCATTAGACATATTTAACACTCCATGTGGAAGTGCTATGTTCTAGAAAATGCTCCAGACAACAGCTGGTATGAGCTCTATGTTAAGCAACTCTCACTTTTGCAGACTACCATGAAACCCAGGAGGGAGCTGAGGTTGCTTCTGAATTTCTGCTAACTGCTCATAACCATAAGCTAAGAATGACATAAGAATCATGACAGAAACCAAAGAGGCTACTGAATACAGTAAAACCTTTCATGCTTCAGCTGATTCACAATAGTTGCATTCTCAATTGACTTAGTTTGTTATTGTGAATTCATGATGAAGAATTGCATTTAGAGATGTGAGGAAAGGGTATGGCAGCTGTTTAAGTGATTGCTTACATGCTAGAAGTAGTAGAGGAATGACATTGTGCTGCCATTCTTGGGGATGTGTATAAGCTGGAGGAGTGGGCCAAAAGGAACATTTTAAGTCCTACAGGATTAGAAAAAAAGCCAAGTCCTGCCCCAGGCAGGAAGCAGCCTGTGCAGATGTACAGGATGGTGCCTGCCTGGCTGGGGGCAGCGCAGCAGGAAGGGACCTGGGGCATTGGTACACACTGAATGTAGCAGTGTGCCCTGGTAGCAGAGACAGGC
The DNA here is from genome assembly GCA_025920805.1 of Petroica traversi. NCBI lineage: Eukaryota > Metazoa > Chordata > Aves > Passeriformes > Petroicidae > Petroica > Petroica traversi. The sequence continues at coordinate 21,362,882 of JAHLSL010000006.1, read as the reverse complement.
AACACTGCCATGGGAGGTACTCACAGGGGCACAGCCAGGACATGGAGGGGAAAATCCATGTTTTTTCCCCTTATTCCCAGCACATCTAGCTTGTCACATCCAATACTGACCAATATCAACAGGACCCTGATATTGATGGTTCCTAAATACTCTGGGCTTCTAGGGTGGTCAGGCACAGGGGCAGGTGCCCTGTGAAGAGAGGCCTGGAGATTTCTTTGATCTGAAGAAGATATTACTTTAAAGGGATCTACAAAGTGCTTGCAAGAAGAGAGAGCCCAGCACTTCATAGCACTGTGTCATGGGAGGATGACAGATTCATGACTCAGTGAGTTCTGACTGGATATGAGGAAAAACTTTTCACCACTGGTAAAGTCAAATATTGACCAGAGATAAGGTGCTCAGCAGTGCTGTACAGACTCCTGTTCTGAAGTTTTTCAAACCCTGATTGATTTAAGACCTCTGTTACCTACTCAAACCTGACCTTCTTTGAGTAAGAGGTTGAGCTTAAGCCTTTCTGAGATACCTTCCATCTAGAAATATCCCAGAAAAATTCAAAGTCTTTTGCAAAGCATTGAATGTTCTATATTCCTAGAATATTTCAAGATGTGAGAAGCAATGGATGCCAGGAAATTCTGTTACAAATGTCACCTCTCAAAGAGAAGCTGAAGATTCTGCTCCAGTTGCTCATGCTGATTCCTTGTAAGTGTTCTGAGTACTTCCACTGAAATTAGTATGGTTGCTGTCAAAATAAGATATAATCACTGAGAAAAAATGGCAGGTCTGTGCTGCCAATATTAGCTAAGGTTTGACAGGCTTATCACTTTCTCTTCAGTTGTCAACTAAATGACAATAATGTATATTAACAAAGAAAACTAATTTGCTAACTTTCAATTTGAATAATACCTAATATTTGACAGGAAAAAGTAATGTTGATTCTAATATTTTTTTATTATTTAGAATCTGACCCATAGCACAGAACTACAGCTAAACTGAACAATTTATAAATTGCAATTATGCTGCCAATTATTATTAATATTTGACAAGTTTTATATAATTATATGATTATGTATATCATATATGATTATATGATTATATGTTTAATAAAATTAAATTATGTTATAATACATAAATTAACATAATACACATAAAATTCACCAGGAAACTCTCCCATATTAATGTACATCATAATTTAACTTGCAACACATGCTCACCAGAGTACAATTTTACTGATTATATTTGCCATGCAAACTGCAATAGGCTGTCGAATAATGAATCTTGCTGATTGATGGTATGAATACCATAAATAAGGGTCCCACCTAATAACATAACAAACTGATAAGAAATTATGTAAAGAATTTACCAGGGAAAACTGATGTCTGCTACAATAAGTAAGTGTTCTAGAGGAACGATAAATGACTGTCATGTGTTGGATCATTCTCTGGCTTTTACACTTCTGTTTAACTAAGGGTAAGGATTTCAGGTGCATTGTTTAGTTCTCACAATTCACAATAAACAGCTTTTTTGTAAGGTCTATATTATGATGAAGTGCATTTAAGGTACAGTGAAATCCTGTGGGAAGAATTACAAGTGTTGATTGCATGAAATATTTAGTTTGAAATAGAGTTGATTTATGTTATAAAATCCTCAGAGTCTAAAAATCCAAATTCAATCTGAAACTGCTTAGAAGGACAGGATCATATTCTTTCAATACTACCTTTATTGATCCCATCACATAAAAATATTCAGGAGGCTATGTAGAATTACTCATGTAATTTATGTCTGGTATTCAGTATTATGCTATAACTAAAGCATATCAGCATAAAAGATCCCTAAAATAAAAAAGAAAATAGGATTATTTTTTCCACTGGTTTTATTGAGGTGTGTAGTCTTGTGGATGTAGTCATGAAGATGGTGGTTCAGTCTCTCTCTCCCTACTATGTGACAGGCTTCATACTGTATTGGCTTTTAGTAGGTGAGGAAATGAGCTTTTCCATCTCCCTCTCCTCATCAGTAAATCTGTACATGTCTGTATAGAGGAAATGAGATTGGTACTGTCTTGGACGAATTCTGAACGTGAATTTAAAACAATTGCTTATTTATTAGGTTTTCTTAGGCTGACCTTAATATCAAAGCATTTTTGCTACAGTTAAGACTGCAGTTTGACCATGCCTCTTCCAGAAACTGAATCCTGTGATTCCTGTGAAACCTTCTAGGACAGGAAAAATACTGTCAGCAGTGTTCACTGTGTTTTGTTTTATATGCAGTGGAAACTCCTTTTGATAAAGCCATCTGCACTGGAAGGGATGTTTATCCTCACACTCAACACCAATAACTGGTGCTGTCTCTGCCATGAATATATCCTAAAATCCTCCCAAGGATTGTCCTCTCTGCTCATGAGAAAGGCAGATCATACATGTGCTTTTTGCACTCTTTCAAAAGTAGAATCCCATATGCTTATAACTTGCTTCCATATCAGAAAGGGAACTCCATGTGATAATATCACTTCACTATCATACTTTATGTCTATCATACTTTATTCTTGAGGAGCGCAGCAGCTAGAGCAGGTGATTTCACAGGGGAAATTTGTTCAATTGTCAGAGTTTAAATTGAATCAGCAGTGAAGAGGTTTATTGCCACATAGTTAATTGGTAATCAGTGAACTCTATGTTGAGGGTCAGTATCATAATTGCAACAGATACACCATTGTCCTAGACACTTATAAAATGCCTGCATATACCTACAAATTTGGAAACAATCTTCTCTAACTAATCTTTAAGAATTCTATGACCTCACCCTCATGCCCGCCCTATGTCAGAGGATGTGTGCACAAACTCTAGCACAAAGTCTAGCCCTCCATACTACCTCCTGCAGCCCTCCAACACATACAGACAGTATGTGCACAGCCCATGAGGTGATGTATGTTCAGAGGTGTGGATCAAACATACCGAGGTGTGGATGCCTCCCTACTGCACTCTGGCACATTCACGCCTCCAACAGGAAGGGACTCCATCAAACATGGACAAGTGCCAACAGGGTGACTTCTAGCAATGTCAAATCAGATTTGCATAGCTGTTCTGTTATCCTCTCCTTTGTCTCCACCACTGTAAGTTATTACACTCATTTTGTACTTCTCAAGTCGACTCTATTTATTTCCAAAAGTTTATAATACTCCCCTTTTTACCATTTAATTTGTTTTCATGTTGTTGGTTTTCTTCCTTTTTAGTATCACTGGATTTGGGGAAAATGCCCTCCTGGATAGTTCTGGATGGTCCACTCAATAACACACTTGGCCCACAGGTTCCTATCTTACCAATTGCTGCTATTCAGGCCATTTAGCACAGAGCAGGGACTGCAAGTCAATACCTTGTGACATTTTTGACATTGATAGTAGTCCTGTGTCCTAGTTCAAACACACCTACCAGAATTTTGATACCCCTGCCATGAGCTCTTAATGTATTTCTTTAGTTATGTGCTCTCTTATCGTCACCACAGCCCTGCTTTCTGTTGGCTTACAAAAGTATAAGAATGGTGACATCAGTTGAGACCAATGGTCTGTGTGATCAGCAGCAGTCATCAGAAGCAGATGCTTAAGGAAGAACTTAGAAAATGTAGTGATTTTTCTTGAAATCCCTGTCCCAGCCTCCAACATTTGTGGCTCAGAGATATCCTAAGTTATAAATAACAATTTTATTCTGACATATCTCAGTTAATTTCTCTGAATGTCTTGATTCACACACCATTTATTCCGTATGTGTGAAGAGGCTTTTAGTAGAGTCAGGGAAACATTTAGGTCAGAAGGTCCTTGGCCCTTGGGTTCCATGGTTTTACTTTTTATATCTAGTTATTGTTTTCCCAATAGTCAGTTTCTTAGGATGAATTGTGTTGCAGTTTAGTAATGGTACATACAAGAGATGGCTTTTCTTCCTGTAGTTTCTTGTATATGTCTCAGGCCAGGGAAGGTTATTTCCAGTGGGTCTCCTGTTCTAGTCTCATCCTCTGTTCTGGTACCATGCAGAGGAGCCATGCAGGGATAGGAAACATGTAGCTGTTCCTATCAAACATGTCAACAGAGCAGAGTCATCTCTATTTTAGGAATCATAACATAATAACAGCAATTATAATAATAACAACAACAACATCAATAATAACATTTATAATAAGAATGTACCTTCATTAGATTAATTATTTCTGTGAGTTATACGACATTGCAGTAGACATCAGAGTATTAATGTAGTTCTTTAAATCAAAAAAAACAAGTACTTCTGGATCCATCAGGATGAATTTACTTAAGAATCTGACATTGTTTTCACTATAAACCAATTGAAATTACATATAAGGGAGTTTGTTTATTATTTTTTTAAAGTTAGGTGAACACATGAGAATCATAATATAGATATATTCTAAAATATATAGTGATTCTTAATGTCTGAATTGTCTCTAAGGGATTAAGTTAAACAAGGTAGACCGCCTAGAATAAAAATTGAGAAATTAGAACTGAAACTTGAGACTAGGTCCACCTATTTCCTGTCTGAGATGTCTAATGGTTACAGTTTGACCTTTGTGGTGTTTAAAAACTTTACCTCAACATTTACTTCATAAATGTAGGTTTTAAAAAAAAATCTTAGAAGAAATTTTTAACATTCTAAAAATGAAAATACTGTAAACTTTTTATAAACAATGCCTCACTATTGCATTTTAACCCCAGCTGGAAACTAAAGACCATATAGCTTCTCACTCCCTACCAAGCCCATCCACCTGGGCTGGGAAAGATCAGGAAAAGATGAAATCCATAGGTTGAGATGAGGACAGTTTGATATTCAGAATAAACTAAAATAATATAATAATATAATAATATAATAATATAATAATATAATAATATAATAATAACAACAACAACAACAACAACAAGGGAAACAAATATATGAGAGAGGGGAGTAAAACCCAAGAGGAAAGAGTGATGCAGAATATCAATGCTCACCACCCCCTGGCTGTGCCCTGACTGGTGCTGAGCAGTGATCGGCCTTTCCTGGACCCCTCTCCCCAGTTTACCCACCAGGCACAATGTTCTAGGGTGTGGAACATCCCTTTGGCCAGTTTGGGTCAGCTGTTCCCTCCCGGCTTCTTGTGCACCTGCTCACTGGGAGAGGATGGGAAACTGAAAAGTCTGAAAAGTCTCTGACCAAGGGTAAACACTGTTCAACATCAACTAAAACATCAATGTTTTATCAACATTATTATTATCCTAAATTAAAACACAGTACTGTACAAGCTAATAAAGTGAAAATTAACTCTATTCTAGTTGAAAATGGGAAATTTACAAAGCAAACAAATAAGAAACAAATAAACTCAACATGTTATGCACTAGAGAATATTAATCATTTTGACTACAAGCATTACAGACTATGAGGACAGAAATTTCCCTGGGAGAATATCTTATGGCATATAATAGACTTGGAACTTTCAACAGTGTGACTAATGAATTATCCAGCTTTAAGGCAAACTGAAGCACACATCTTCACAGCTCAAAACTAATCAGGGAACACTAATTCCCTTTATCATCATGGACAGTAATGAATGGAGAATTTGAAATATGACATGGGGATTAGAAAGCATAGAAAGATTGCTCTTAACACCTGTTGCACAATAGCATCTGCATGTTTCCTGACAAATGTTGATTTAGGTTTACAAAGTTTTACATGTTCATTAAGTCCGGTGTGAAGTGGGATAGGAGGGAATGCTGTCACCCCACCCAAAGCTGAGACTATCGGATGTTGCCTCTGTTGGTGATGGCTGTGCTTGGAGGTGCTGAGATCTCCAAGTACAACAGCGTAAGTGCAGAATGAAAGTTCCCTCCACTGACTGCAGGGAAGTCCCATTCCTGCCGGGGTCTCTGTCAGGCCGCAGGGCCATCCCTGCCGGGTGTCTCCTGTCCCGTCCCTGCTCCCGCTGTCCCCTCGGGGCTCGCAGCGCTGTTTCTCGCACGGTTCCCCTGGCTCAGCCCTGGCTGCCGGGCAGCGTTTTGCCCTCCCTTGGCCAGGCTTTCCCCGGGGCTCTCGCCCGCCCGCCCGTGGCTGAGGGGCTCAGCCGTGCCCTG
>JAHLSL010000006.1:21207223-21346508 GCA_025920805.1 Petroica traversi | reverse complement strand
TTTTGTTTTGTTTTGTTTTGTTTTGTTTTGTTTTGTTTTGTTTTGTTTTGTTTTGTTTTAATATCTGCTCTTTGTTGACTACAGCCTAAAATATCCCAGAAATGAGTTAGGCCTGGGCTCCTTCTATTTCTCTTAATGATTTCTCTCTGCTGCCAGCTGGAACCCATTTTCTAATTTTCAGTTTTAATGTATCCATGGCTGTCTTGATTATATTGGTCTGGTTACAGTGTATTTCAATTCAACTATCCATTTTCTTTCACTTGGTTTTAAACACACTAATTAGTCAAGAGAAACTCTTCTGATCTACTCTAGGTCATTAGGGGAATCTGTCTAATTTAGTTGCCTATCTCAATACTTGTGTGTATTTAATTTCATCTTTCCTCTACTGTATGTAATCTGATTTTGCATAGAAACAAATTTCCTGGTAAAACAAGGGGCTATACTTTTGATTTTTATGGTGACATTACCTTATCATTCAGATTCCATATGAGGAAAACATGGTCTCATTAATCCCTTTCCTTTCACTTCCCATGCTACACTCCAATTACTTAATATCAGAATCATGAGTGTGTCCAATTTCAGTTCCTTTTTTCTAGTTATCAAGTTGTTCCTGCATAATAATGCATTGCCTGTCACAGTGATGATGCCTCCTAGCATTTTTATCAGACGTAATCAGCAAGCTCCTACTTTCTGACAAAATAGTTAATGAAAACATTAATTACAACAAAGCCAAGAGATGAAAAACAATTTTCCACTCACCACATAGATTCTACATAAACTGTTAATTGGTTACTCCTTTACAAATACTTTGGTAAATATTTATATGGTGCCTTGTCAAGTGTTTTAATGCAGTGCACTGATCTCTGATATGTCTCTTCCACTGATAGGGCATGAATTTCTATACTTTTATCAAGAAAGAATGTTACCATGAGAAGGGGGATTTCTGATATCCACTTTTATCTTTTACATTGTCCTTACGTGAGTTCCTTGAATGGTCTTCCTTGTTTAATTGCCATTTTCTCTCTGTGGCTGTCACATTACTCGAGGACAAACGATATGTTTTATCCAGTTAGAATTTTTAAAGTGTCAGCTTCTGCCAGGCTTTAAAAGTCTTTAGTGAACAGAAATTTCATATTCAGAAAAATTCATATTTGTTTTCCCTGGCTTTTAAAAATTATTTTAATTTCTTAGTCTTGCTAAATTCCTTTCTATTAATCTAGATAAATGAACAAGTTTCTCTTACTGTGTTAATGGATAGGACTTTTCTTTATACAAGCAGACACTTGAAAATGTTCCTATCCACTTGAAAATTATTAAGGCGACTATTTTTACTTTATTTTTTAACTGCAGTAGTGAAAAACTTCCGCTAAAGTAAATATAGACACTGAAGGATAACTGTCTTCTATTCAAGCACTAACACATTGCACACAAATTAAACAGTGATTCAATTTCTATGTGGACAATGTACTAAATTCCATTGCATGCTTTTCTGGCAAAACACTGCAACAGCCGTCACAAACCCCCTTGGAGAGGGATACACTAGGGACAAAGTAATTCTTTTAAGTAAAAATCTTGGCCAAGTAACTAACCAGAATTTACATGGGTAAGTCTACTGGATACTCTGAAAATATAAATATATTGGCAGTAATGTATTTTCCAGGTCTTTTAAAGAGTGAATACTGCCCGGTGCACCTGAGGGTTTTCCACTCCTCTTGGGTTTTGGTGTAAGTGTTTTGAGCAAGTTGGCTGATGGTACTTCACCAAAACGTGATTACCACTTCTCCAGACAATACCTAGAAATTTCTTCACTCTTAAATCACTAAAAAAGATTTATGCCCCAATACAAGTAATAGGTTGATTTTTTTTTTCTGTTATTTGCTTCTTGATTTATTGAAGTTTGCCAAGAAATGGGCAGATAGTACTCTAAAGTATCTGTGAGTATCCCATTCTTGGGGGAAATACGACAATCAAAGGCTCCTGAGGGATGGACTAATACATGTCACCTGCCAATCAGGTTTAAGGATCACTAGGGTTTTACTTTGGATCTAAATCAGCTGTTAGTCTGTCTGTAACAGTGCACAAGTAATCTGGTACAGAGCTATACCAAATTATGATTGTATATATTGAAATTAGCTACAATTGTAGACGTTTAATCAACTGCCCAATATAATCTCTCCAGAAGAGGGGTGAATACCTGTAGAAAAACCTTGTGATATGTTTTTTAACAGTATATAACAACGCTTTCTTACTTCTGTACAGAATTGGTTTTGATTTTTTACTGCAATAAATTGGTACAGTTACAAAATATTACTGCTTTTACATGCTTCCTTTCCTAGTGCCTGAATTTTAAGTCTTAACTGTTGTGAAGTCATATTTTGCAATAGAGTTTGTCTCCTCTATCTAGTAAAATAAAAATAGTTCAGAAGTGCTGCATTGAACATGAAACATGGGCCGTTTGTGTTATACACAAATGAAGACAAAGCACAATGAATAGGAAAATAAGATGAAAAAGTGAAATAGAGGAAGGGTTACAGGAGAAAAATCAAAAAAGAAAACTGAAGAACAAGGGGGGAAAGTTAAGATATATAGGTGAAATCTTGAAATAAAGGCATTTTTCATAATAATAAGTTTTTTGCATTTGCAGCATTCATTACCCAAAGCAGTCATAATTTCAAACATTAGTAAACTATTAGCTGGTGTTATTCTCTACATCGAGAAACAGCACAAAATACTGAGCTGACTGAAAAAACAGCAGCCTGACAAACTAAATTCAAAACTTTCTTTGAAAAATTATCTATAAAATTAAATTTGTATTATTTTAAAATCTTAAGAGTGATTTTTCTCCTTACAATCAAAACTTATACTAATCTCTTTTTGATTAATCATTTTCTAAAATTTAGTGATGAAATAAGTAATTGTTCTACTCTTCGCAAAGTCTGTATTCTAGTTGTTGTTTTAAAGAACTAGAGGAGATTAATAACTTCAATCAGATTTTTTTAAAGAATGAATTTAAAACAGTGAGATAAGTAGTAGGTGAAACAGTAGCAGAAGTGTATTTATAAAAGCAGCTATAACTAATGCTTCCAGAACTGGCTGTCCTTATGTATTGAACTTTCTTAATAGGAAAAGAGTAATAGATTTTGGGTTTCACTATTTTTATTCCTCTATTCCTGTCCGACAAACAAAATATTAAGTAATGAAACTTACTCCATTAGACTTTACATATTAAATAACACAGCAGGATTTTAAGCTTTTACACATTGTATTGGTTATCCTACTACCTCTGCTTGATTTCATTAATTTTTCAGGACATGTTAGAGAAATGTAATGGTAATTTTCAGTCCTCTTTTAGATCTATTCCTATATTTAGTTATCATTCTTACTCTATCCTGGAGCAACAGAGCTCAGTGTAAAATCTTTTGTTGACTTTAAAGAATGTTGAACTGGGTATTATAAATGAAGCAGGCTACCTAGATATTTGTTTTATTTTCCAGGATATAAGTACTCCTTGCAACATATAGATACATTTTTAAGGATGTAGCAAAGATCATAATTCTTGCTCACCAGAGGCTACAATAAGAATGTTTCACTCAAAAGAGATAAAGAAAACAGCATAACACTTTGGAGAACCAAGAAATTGTCTTTCTAAGTTGCATTTAGAGGCAACTTGGGTGAAATTATGAGAATTAACCCATACAGAGGAGACTATGCAATGGAAATCTAGAGTCAGAAATTGCTTCTGACAAGGTGTTAACTGCAAAGATGAGATCTACAAAGAAATAACTAAGCAACATATTATCATCAGCTTCTAGTCTTTATGATCTCTTTCCATGTTTCTCCTTAAAAATACCCTAGCAGTATTTACACATTCAACCAGATAGCCTCAGGTAGCCCTGCACCTCTGAACCTGTAAAACAACACTGGTGATCCGCTCCATCCACTAAATAACAGGAGCAGCCACTCCAGGTCATAAAGACTTGTTGACATTGTTGCCAGATGAAGAATTGTTTGTACTGGAGGGTTAATGCAATTATAATTTTGCAATTTTTGCAAAACCATTAGGCTACAAACATTATCCAAGGAAAGGAATAAGAAACTACTCTTCATTGATCTAAGGACTCATAAATTAATGAACTAGGCAAATTATGCCAACTTTTTTCCACCTGTGGGAAGTAGCACCAGTTCCTTGGACAGTCAAACATAAAAGTGGGATTGCCAACCACCAGAGACCACCAAAAAGACCCCCAGGACAGAAGAACACATGCACCAATGAGAGGGAATATATCTTAATGACTTGGGGGAAATGATTATCATATTTATGTTTCTTCTGGGGAAACCATGAATATATGTGTAAAATATAGCATATAAACAGGAATTTTTCTTTACTCAGCATGTTCAAGAGGTGGAGCTATCCCCCAAATATCTAGTGCCATAATAAGAACACCTGGTCCCTAATACTGTAATTATAGCATCGGAGAGTCTACTTCCTTGCTGGTTTTGGTAGCAACATCACTTTATTAAACAATAACATTCAATATCAGGAATAGCATGCCTCTTGTTAACTTTTAGACAGCAAGTTTAGTCATAGAACCACAGAAAGGTCTGGGTTGAAAGGGACCTCATAGATCATCTGGTTTCAAGCCCTCTGCCATGGGACACCTTTCACTAGACCAGGCTGCTCCAAGCTCCATTCAGCCTGGCCTTGTTCACTGCCAGGGAGAGGCTATACACAACTTCTCTGGGCAACCTGTAAGGACCTTTTCCCTAATATCCAAACCAAATGTATTCTTTCAGCACCTTTTACGCTGCCACTTCATGCCCTTGTAAGAAGACTCTCTCCTGAGTTCACAGGAGTTATTTCATAAGAGAAAATTCTCTGTTGAAAAGAAATTATTTCAATAATGGACAAAGCATTGCTAGTATAGAAATATCTCTGACATGAGTGCTATAATGCTAGTCATAATGGATCAGAAGTACCTTCAAGAAGAAATTGCATCCATAAGATTTTGAGTTTGGGGTTGGTGGATTATGAGTTAATTTGAGAGGCCATTTTCTGAAACACTTCTTGAACTAGAACATGAAACCATAAATATCTAACTACTTGTCACAATGGTAGCTTCCAATCCCTGATTTAAGGTTAGAAACAGCCTGTTGTTTCAAAGGACATTGTATAGTTAAAGAAAAATTAAGTGTTCTTCACAAATGTAAATGATCCTGAAAAACTGTTACCTTTACTGCTTGGAAAGCTCTGCAACAGAGAATATAGGTGCTATTAACTTTTGCTTAATTGCGGAAGGGAATAGAACACATCAAACTTCTCATCAAACACATTTGAGAAATTCTGATTTAGTCACAGTATTACACAGCCATTAGTTTGACTTGGGGAATTATGAACTAGCTGAGCAGAAAACAGGCAGCTTTTTGTGGGCTGAGTCAGAGTACAAGGAGGCATTTTGAGCAGAAGAGTCCTTTGTACTTCAGTTAGCCCTTCCTCTGATACCAAAGTTCCACATCTAACACCACAGAAGATCAAACATTTACTAAATTATTCAAAGACTGGCTTATAGGATATCAAAAATGTCTGAAAATAAGGTGTTGATAGCGAAGGCAATCATGTGCAATGAAGTGTTTTGAGATTTATACTCTTAGAAAGAACATCTCAAAGGACGTGCCTTGAATTTGCCACATATATAAATTCAAGAGGGGAAAGAAGAACCGCACAAGTGCAATGATGCAAGAAGACCTGTCCAAAAGATACCTAAGGAAGAAGGTGGAGAACCAAGCACATAACTGCACACCTGTACTGTGTGGATAATGAGACAAAACAAAAATAGTTTACAATGATGTTTCAGGAACAAACACTGGTACAATACTATAGCTTGGCTAGGAAAAAAAAAACCAATACTCCATCCCTTTGGAGGCAAAATATCATTGCTGTGGACCAAAACTACAGGGAACTGCAAAGTTCACTCTTTTGAAGGTAACACAGTTCAGATAATATTTGACATTGAGGATATCTAAAAAAGAATTTAAATTAATGTTATCCTCAGTGGCAATAAGTGTATACCTGTGCTACCACTTAAGTGCTATTCATGGTTTTCTTAGTGCTGTTCAATATTAAACTCCAAAGCAGAAATAATGCAGAGGCAAAGGTTGTTTTACATTCCACTGTAAAATCAGTCACTATGGAAACTACTTGAGTAATGTTAGAGAGTATGTTAATAGCAATTCAGAGGGGACATCACATCTTCAATCTCTTCCTATTAAATGTAGTTGCAATTATTTTGGAATCTCTGCGCCTGTAAGAGGGGTTGAATGTATTGCTTCCTATGAATTGCATCACAACATCAATTAAGGTTTGGAAGCTGATTTTTTTTTTTTTTTGACATTTTCATGGTGTTGCACTTCATGAATAATCTGAAAGGTCAGAAATTTCTGGTAAAGCCACCGCAGTGTGTTAAATGTATCTGAACTGGAAAAGAACTGCAAATGAAATGTGAAATCTTGGGATAAAAATGCACTGTGATTCAAGAACCAATATAATTTCAGGTAATTCTGTTAATTTGACTGGGCCATGTTCTGGACACTAAATTCCAGAGTCTTCAGGTCTTGAATCAGGGTATTAGTTTAAAATGGTGTTTAGTTACTAGAAATGGTTTCATTAAATAAATTCCTGTGAATTCATACTCAGCTTTTGGCTGCAAATTACCATGATTTTTAAAACACCCTTTTTCATATGATCTAATTCAAAATTTTAAGTCTGAGAGAGCAAATTAAAGTTTTTCTTTCTTCTTTATGTTTCGGTAATGTTTAGTTCTTAATATGGCAATAAAGAGCAAGGGAGAAAGAACTGAGTGAAATAAGATTAATTATTAATATATTCTGACTTTATATTCTGACTATATTCTGACTTTGGTTTTTTGGAAAACCTCTTCTGGGAAAACCAGCTGACTTTACTTAAAAATGTAACATTTATGAAACCCAAGTTCTGAAAAAAGACGAATTTTTAGCAGGGAAGAAAATATGGACTTATGAACCTCATTGCATCTAGAATATCACAAAAAATTCTCCATACTGTCCATTATTTTCCCTTCATCTTTTCACCAAATCTATTCTGTTTCTAGCTAATAAGATTAGTAATGACTAAGAACACTTTAACTTAAACTGTTTCAGGGATTATTTTATAAAAATTGCTGAATATTTATCTGAATTAGTATTATGTATAAAAGTTATATTTCCTATTGTATTTTTATTACTATAAACTTATATCTCTAAAGTCTGTCTCTTCTTGTCCTTCAGGTAAAAAATATAGTAAAATTTTCAGAACTACTACAATGGAACAGGTTTCTCTGAAAGTCCTTGACAAAAAGGCTTCATAGTGGGAATTTTAGCTATTTTCTGCTGGCTGGTATGGAAGATCTGTACTGTTAATAGATTGTTTGATCTCTGGCAATTGAAATATACATTTGAAAATAGGGAATCCATATGCCTCAGCTTGTAAAATTAGATACACAGAGCTAAAATTTTCATCAGACTTGGAACAAACAGCAGGGTTCACAGCCTTCTTTAGCAGTGTATAGTTCATTCTAAAAAAAGCAAGCAAAACAAAATAGTTTATGGTTGTGTAAAGTACTTATCCAAGTGCTTAAAATACTACAGAAGTGTATTCAACACAGCTGCTCCCCTCATCACAGCCATTCCATAATTATTTTTACCTTTATGTAAAAAATTCTGTACTGTTGACTAATGTTTTTCCTTACCATCAATTTTTTTACAAGTTGATGATCTTGTGTTTACAAGTATACACACACACATGCACACACACACACAAAACCTGGAATATGAGGGAAATAAAACTCCTCCTGACTAAAGAATGTTACATGATGTAATTAAACTGACTCAACGTAAATTTGGCTTTCGTTCTGGGAAGCACACCTATAGTGCTGCTTGGCATTTAGTGCCATCTCAACAATTGTAAGATAAAGTGTGACTTGGCTGCCTGTTTAATAAATGTTTAAAAAAAATGACTTGTTGCAATACTCATCGTGTTTTTCCTGTAATGTACCCCAAAAGTTATTCATGAAATGCAGGGGTGTGTCATTTTTCTTTCAGACCTTGGATTACAATAACCATATTATTACACTATTTCTTTCTAAGTGCCTAAGTATTCTGATACTTTCAAAGATATTCATAATTTTTGAGTTGTTTGCTCATTAAACCCATGTCAGATTTCCTTGGGATTTTTCTTCTTAAATTTTAAAATAACTTTCAGTCTAATGTGCTACTGGTCCTAACAGAACTCTATAAAGAGGAGAAAACAATGCTGAATTAAAGATGAGTTTGTAGATATTTTCAAATATTTCCTTGAAGATAGAAAGGAATGTAGCCAAATGGACAGGAAGAGCAGTCTACCACAATTTATTGACTTTTCTTGTCAGTTTACTCCTCAATCTGTTAAAGTGCTCAGTTTCTTATATTTGAATCTATACTGAATGTAGATTATGACCCTTTGGTGACCACTAAACGTTCTTCTAGTATTTGCTTGTGAATCCAAGAGTTTTAGCTCAATGTCTTATAGTTCCACAGTCTATGATTTAGTTCATTTTTATAACTCCATCTCTGCATTCCTTGTCTACACTTGCACTTTTCAAGTGTATATTTTTCAGGAAGGTGTAAGTAAACAAATGCAATTGTACATGTTTTGTTCAAGATGCTCTTTCTTAAATGTTTATATGTATGTTTAAACAGTGTGGTTATAAGGTAACTGACATCTGGCGTCAACATAGGACAAAATCGAGTTCTCCATTCCCTTGGCATTCTTAGGAGACTGACTTTTTATGCAGATGTGATTTATTTTGAATCTTTTAGGCTGGTTCCTTCACCAGGAACTGCTGGAAATATTTTTAGCTTTCCCAAAAGATCTGTTTGTGTGACATTTTTAGATGTCCCCATTTAAAAGTTCTACCTGAAATTTTTTTATTCTCTAAGTGCAGTCCTAAGATGCAGAGGGGAAATAAAAGTCTTATCTATTTCTTTAAGTTAATGCCTTGCTCATGAATATGAGAGACAGTTGGTTTTTCTCAACTGTGATAGAATTAAAACAAACCCTATCTTTTATTACACAATATTGTTATAAAACATGAGCAGAGAATGGATGAAGCTATCAAGTTCTGTTATCAGTTTTAGATGTTTGTGAAAGACAGCTTCTCTTTGATAACACCTGCAAGAGAACTCATTACACTTCCATTTGCACTAAAAACATTTCATCACTTTGCAGTAACTGTAAAATCATCAACTGATTGCCTTAATTTGAGAATGGTTAAAAAATGTTGTAATGTTTTGCCAGGCATTCAAGGTCTTGCAGATACCAATTTTATTATATTTGACATCAGACAGAAATTTATTTCATACAAAATTTTACTAGAGGAAGGACGAATGCTCTGATCAAAGATTTCTTTTCAAGATAAATAAGTTCATTCACAGCTTGATTTGCATTTAGCTGAGGCACCCATTGTTTGAATGGTGTATTGCAGTACTTTTCCTCTAAAAAATTATATCTTTTTTTAGCAAATATGTCTAATTTAACATGATGTGTTTCATTTTGATTTTAAATGTAGCAGAGAGAGATTGACTGAAGCACATCTCCGTTCTCTTGGTCTAAACCTAGACTTATAAATATCTTCATGAATCCAGGTCAGAACTGATGTAATAGAGCCCATAAGAAACTTTTTCTGAATTCAAATCTGAGGCTATCTTCCATTTACACTGTGTTCTTACTACTATATCCAGAGAAGTAATGCTTTTTTCATCTCCATTCTAGGATTAATGGGTGATGAATTAATTTAAAAACATCCTTCCAGCTTTAAAAGGTTTCAGGAAATAAAACATCAGGATGCAGACTTAGACCTGTACAGTGTGACAACTCATACAGCCTAGGCAAGCCAAATTTTTGGTTCTGTAGTTAAAAAAAGAGATAGTAGCTTTTTTCAACCTCCTAGAGGTGACAGGGCACAGCCAGCACATATGTACTTCCTGGCTGTAACCAACAAACAGCAATTGTGCTCTTTTGCTGACATGATTAATTTATTGAAATCTGAGAATAGGGAGATAATAGAGAAAGCACTGTACTGGCCAGCACTGATAATTCAAAGATTTTAGTGGACTGCCAAATCACTCAAGGTGGGAGTCTAGAAAAAGGTCATAGATCATCAAAAAGAGAGTTTCCAAACATGGAAATCTTATATCTCTTGGGCTTCTGACTTTGTATCTGTTTCCACATCATATTCTTCCTTAAATAGAAGTTGGCCAGCTTTAAAGACCAGGAAATTGCACCATCTCTTAAAACTTTGTGTTGCCCCTGGAGCTAAATGAGGTTATACTCTTTTAATTTTTCTGTCTCCTCTGCTCTAGGAGAGTAGGAACAGAATATGACACATACTCCAGATTCGTGTGTTTTATTTCCAGTATAAATTTGATTTTCCACCTATGGTTGCATTTTGTCTATAATACCCAAGTTTGGAAGCATAAAAATCAATTTATACTTGCTCCGTGCTGCTTGATTTGTTAGTGAAGTACAGTCATTGCATACTTGAATTAGCTAATAGAAAAAAATGGTTTTGTACAGTTAGTCTCACCAGTACCACCTGCCAATGCATCTCCTGCAGTGCAAATCAGATATGCTAAGTGGGCAAGAGAGTGATTTCTCCCTGTATGTATAAACTTTTTGCATTCCTAATAAAACTGCTGGCCAGTGGCATGTGGCATGAATGGCAGATAAATTGGTGGTGGTTTACAAGACTGTTGTGTGCTCTTTTCTAAAAACTGGCTGTAAAGCAGCAAGGCTCTGTTTTGCAATTCTTTATTACAGGCTCCGTACATCTGCAGGGGTTTCTGTTCTGTGCAGTGAGCAGAAAGGCAGGCAAACAGTCTCTGGATCACCAGCACTGGGTCATCAGCTGCTCATCTGACTGAGGAAATAAAAAGGCATGGTGCTCTAAAGTGAAAAGAAATGGCATTTGACAATCCACTGTTGTGGAACACCAAAAATCTGTCATTCATATGACTCCTATAAACTGACTCAAAAAGCTAATTAAATGCTCAAATGAGCCTTGAGTATTATATTGCTGGTCTTGAAACACATTTATCCTTCTGCTACATACTCCTGAAGTGCAAGACAAATAGATGGAAGCAGTGCCTACCCTTGCTGAAAACAGATTTTCACCTTGTATTGAAGGTCCTCCTATTATACAGTTTTGTCCCATTGCTTTACAGTATTATAGGTTGCTCACCATTTTTAAAAATCACTTGAACCAGCTATTGCCCTCTTTGCACTCAGAAATGGAAATAATTTTCTATTGTTTCCCAGGAGGGTCAATACTGAATTAGTTGGTGGTATCTTTTATTTTTGTTCTATTTTGAAGTAGTGTACTTCAAACTTTTAACTACTGGAAACAAAACGTTTTTCCAGGTTTTTAAACCCACTAGCTAACACCAGGGATGTTGCTTACAGGGCATTTATTGATATAGCCATTAGATGACTGTGGTACTGTGAAGGAAGAAGAGAATTCACCTGAATTAATTGTAGCTCAATCTGCCTTAATTTCATATTATTCAACAACACATAAAAGGTTAGAAATACATTCTAGTAATCCATTTAACTGAAATTCAACATTTTTGACAGTAAGAAAAGGAGAAAGAACATGACTTTAATTTGGAAATGGACCATGACAAAACACACAAGTTCCCTATTGCTATGTATAATTTTATAATGCATTGCTTACATATTCCTGTCTATTTTATACTTGCCTCTTCTTCTTATCATTCACATACAGTAAATTATAACTGCAAAATTTAGGATGTTATAAACCAATTATATTTTGTTGCTTCTTGAAAATTTTTGCTTTTCCAATGGAAATCCATCCTCCCCTGTACTGTAATACAGTTTGCAGAAGCAGAATTCTGGGGTGAAAGAATGAGTAGGCAGTAGCTAATACCTATGCTGTTCTTAAAAAGCCTTGGGTACACTCAGAGAAGAAAATTATCTGCCAAATGATTCTGAATATGTCTTTTCCTGGTTCTTTAATAGTTCACTGCTTCACATCTAGCCAAAGTCTCTGCAGAAAGCTTTTGAAAGCATTTTGAATTGTGAAGTGCTTTCAGTAATATTGAAACCTTGGAACATCCTGGGCAGCAGTTTTGTCAGATTGGAAAGTGAAAATGCCATCATGCTGCTAAAGCATTTCATTATATTTGAATTGTTATAGCTTTTGAATGAAAGTCACAATGCTACCTATAAAGGTCTGATCTTGTGAGACATGGCAGCTCTTATTTTCATTGTCTGATTCTGCTGATTTTAACTTACTTTTGTTAGGTGTAGATTATAAGTTAAAAACAAAACAAAACAAAAAAACAAAAACAAAAGTAACAACAACAAAAAAACCAAAATAGAGAAAAGGGGTGCATTCCACATATCCCAAGTGAAGCAAAACCATTCAGAATACTTTTTTTTAATTATTTTTTAATGACCAGGCCTTCATAACTGTAAAGCTCAAAGGATTTGCAAACCTCAAAGGTAAAAGTCCTGTAGTCAGTTGCTAGACCTTTTCCCATTTAGTAACCTTATGAGTTAGTGAATGCACACCATTGTTGAAGTGATTTTTGTTTTTAAGTTAGCATGGTCTGCTACTAAATTCTTGTGTTGAAGAATTGTTTTGGTCAACTGCTTGGGATAAAAAAGACAATTTTTGCCATTAGAACTGTATATGTTTGACTCTGTGTCATGATTTTGCTTTAAAATCCCCAATGAGTTTGTTTTCAGTAAATAACTTCAGATACTGAATCTTGTTTATATTTTTAGATCCAATTTCTTAATTAAAAATATGTTATTTTTCACTTAGGACACGCAAACTAAAGTGAGCAACAATTCAATTTATTATTTAATATTTTTACTATTTCTGTCAAATTTCTGTTTTTAATATTTAATATTTCTGTCAAAACTGAGACCCACAACTGTATCCTGACAGATTTTCTCAAACTTCCATCTAATGGGTGCAGCATAGAACTGCAACTGAAATGATAAAGAAACTTCAAAAATGGCCCCAGGAAGAGTTTACTGCAGTCACCTAATTCTGGAGGATCATGTACATGGGAGGATATAAAGTGCTATTGACTGCTGCTTTTTGACATTTTTGAGCAGAAACATTGCAGGACATGATACATGCCAGAAAAATAAATGGCATGCCTACATTGATTCAGACTAACAATGAAAACAAACAGAACTTGAATGTAGTGATCATTCCCTTTTCATGATCTCCCAGCAAGTCTTAAACCAAGGACTTAATGAATTGGATGCCATCTCTTTGTATTGAATAGGTCACGATAGTTATTTCACCACTAGTTTTCTTATTTTCTGAATTAATGTACATTGTTGTCATTATATACCTCTGTGGTACCATGTAGTTACATGTTGAATTAAATACACCCTTTATTTTCAATGTGCCTCCTGTTTCTTTGTTTTGATGCCCACTTTTCCTCATACTCTGAGAGGCAATCTGCAATCAGCTCCTCTTCAGTTTATTCTCCTGTCCGTAATGACTTTAAAATCAATTATTGCATTTCTTTTGTCATCTTTTTTAGATGGTAAAAGCCATCATCCCTTCAGGAGCTGTTTGGAGAAAGAGCTTTAATACAGACCTTGGTTTCTCCTTGTTGTCCTTTTCTACGCTTATTTTTTTTTGATCCTGTAACTCTTGAGGATGGGAAATTATTTAAAGTGTGATTGAAAAAAGTTGGTCAAATCTGTTTTCCTTACCAATAGTTCTTAATATTCTATATTTTTTACTATTTTTCACCATAAGAGGAAGACAGAAATGTGGTAATTTAAACGTTACAGGGCAGATTACAAGAAGATAATCTATGATCATGCACACCCCATTTGATGTGTATTAGCCACAGTGGTGAGAAGTTATTCAGGTTTTATATTGTATTTGGTGGGAATTAATATGAGCAATTTAATAGATGCATATTAAAGGAGCTTTTGAGTTAGTGCAAGCAATACATACAAATATTTATGTTACATTCTAATATTTCCTCATTGTGATCTACCCGTTTCCTAAATGTTTGTGGTTGGTCAGTGTTTAGTATTTGTCATTTGCTTTTTCAGGCAGGAATAGCACACAGCTAGAAGGAAATGTACATTCATACTAGTGAATAACTACAGATGCTAAGGTACCCCCAAAGCCCAAGACTCTTTGAAGAGCTGTAGATAAAATAGGCCAAATTACACTGACAGAGACAGTGTTTCTGATGCTAAGTCTGAGGCCTAGGATGGTGGTCAGAGATAAAAGTTTTAATATAATTTTGAATACAAACCCTATTAAATTTGAGAAGTTAGCTGTTCAATACACCAATTTCTTAAGGGTTTGAATGTTTGGATGGTTTAACCTCTCTGGAACATTTACATTTTGCCTGTATTCTGAACCAGATCATCTGACCTCCCTTGGAAACTCATATAACTCTGGAGGAGACTGATGTTGAAAGAGAGCAATTTACACGTTGATATTTTTAATTTCGCTGATTGACTGTGCTTTTTTAAATATTCAAAACTTGGCTGCAAGAAGCAAAAAAAATTATTTTACATTTATTTTCTCTCCAACTTTGCAATGGATTCAAAATGGCCCTACAGCTGATGCTACTACCCTGTCCAAACACACTGAAAATTAAATGAAAGCTTCATTTTTTGGGAGGCAGCTCAAAGCCTGCTACAGAGCTATATACAATTCTGGGGAAAAAAAAGCCAAATATACAATTTTCTGTTGTGTCTTCTCCTTAGCATGCTAAACAAAAGAATACTTATCTAAACTATTAAGATTCAGAAATCCAAACCTACAAAATTTCCTAGAATATATTTACAATCATGTTCAAGTCATTCCTTCCTTAAAAGTAATCACAGTAAAGTAACAAATTTTGAATATTTCAAAACTATGGCAACTCATTCTAGAGTTGCTTGTCTTACATTTGGTCTTAATGTCACCTATATTTGTCTTTTTAATGACCCTGAAATCAAGTATTTCATGTACTAAAAGACATACAAGCAGATTATAAGAATTTGCATTCATACTAATCATTATTTCTAAGACAGAGATATCTTCACTCATGTAAAGCACCTATTTCTAACTATCATGAAGTGAATGCTACAATTTTTAAAATTGTACTATGCCCTTGAAAACTTCCTGTAGGTAAATTTGTGGACTGCAAATAACAACATATATTTCAGAAACAGAATGTGGATTTTTTTTTTAATTTCATGTATCTAGTTAATTTAGAAAAAAACCATTCAAACTACCAAGGAACTTTGTGACATTTGCTAAGGAAAAAAAGTTTTGGAATCACTATTTTTTCAGAGTCATCTAATTTTAGAACACAGTGGTGGACATTTGCAAGGAGCCACTTCAGAATAAGAAACATGCAAAATCTGCATCTTTCTCTGGTCTTCAGTAGCTTATAAACTCAGTTTTTAATTCTCCCTTTATTATTTTCTGTACTTGAAAAAAAAAGTCTTTTTTTTTTTTTGCATTTGAGCACATTTCTTCTCCCTTGATTCTATGGCAACTTGTGTAGAAGTAATGGCTGCTCCAAACTGCCTACCTCCAACCACTCAAGTGAATGTGGCAAACCAATGAAATAATGAAGAATACATTGCTAGGTTGTCATCATTTTTTCATACATAAACACCTTCAATTCAGAATCTCTTTTAAATAGAGGATGAAAATGTACTGAAACCAGTCAGTGCTGGATTGACTGAATTATCCTGCTGGATGACCAAACAGATTATACCAAACCACATATACAGGCAAGTGAATAAGGAATTCTGTCCTCTGTAAAGTGAAAACTCTCTAGTATGGGAGCAACCATTGAAACATTTAACTTGGAGACTAAGGTATTTCAGCTGATAGAGCATGAAATTATCTCAGTTCGGAGGAAAAAACGTTCTTATATTTTGAGATTTAATTAACTTTTGATTAATTTTTTTACTCTTAAATTGAGCTACCTTAAATAATAACAACTTCAACTTAAATTTATGTGTTTACTTCATATAAGTGTATTCCAACTGCAACATTTCTAAAGGATACATTAGAGATCTTAATATTTAAATGCTTCCTCCAGAATTAATTTGCACGTGCAGGCACACACACACACAAACACATACATTTAAATTTTTAAATTCATTCCCTTTATCATAGCTTGAAATTTTTCTTTAAGACAAAAATCATGCTTATAGCGTATTTAGTAGGAGGGAAGAATAATAATTTGAAATCTGATGGATATTAGCCTGTAGAGATTTTGAATTTATTAAATATTACGTTAGTATTGTAGTGTTACAAAATACCTAGTGGGAAAATTAACTACTGAAAAAAGTTAAGCATTCTGCATAATATGAAAAATATTCAGCTTGCTAATGTTTTCCACAGAGCTGTACTTTCAGAATATTTTAGGACCAAAAATGAACTGCAGTTATCCTTCCATTCTCTTAGTTGCAATAAAGAGGAATTAAATAATAATAAAAAAGAAAATTATAGTGAAGCCAGAAGAAGCAGGAAGATAAGTTAAAGCTATTTATTGAATTATTTTTATTGATTAATTTTGCTTAGATGTGAAGTATTTGGAAAAATTAAAAGAATTTATAGCATTTATTTCCTCCCTTGTTAGGGATATGTTACTGAGACAAAGAAAATAATGTTTGTGTGTTGGAGAGAAGAGAAGCATTTAATGGCAAGTACCCCACAAATCTGACTGACCTCACAGGTTTGAGAAATTTGCTTATACTTAGTAGAAAAAATAAAGAAATGTGCTGATTTCTTCTTTTGTAGGAGAACAGGTAAAGACTGATAGCAGAAGGTTTTTAACTAACTCATCATGAAAAACAAAGAAATTAATCAAAAGCGTAGGAGAGAAGGAAAGTTTTAAGCCAGAAGACTCTTCCTTAGAGTCCTTTATTTTATCTAGACACAAAGAGTTTTTCTGGAGATAGTAATTTTTAGGAAAAAGACTATTGCATGAAATTACTTGGCCATCTGTTATTCCATCATCTAAATGGAGCAAGAAGTTTTTATCATGTTTGTAAAAATGGTCTCTTAGGTTTATCTGTGATGGATCAAGCATCACAGCCTAATTCTAGAGACAGTTTTCTTAAAGAGAACCACAGACTGCACTCCTCTAGACACAATCGATTCTGCCCCCAGCTGGTGCAAGGGCTGCACCTTGGTGTTTTCTCTTTGCCTCTCAGAAGGTATGGAAAATGTCTGAGAGGCTTTTCTATGGTCCCTCACCTTACAAGCCTATACAGTATCTAACAATGATCAACCTATGCAGGTTTACCAGGGTAATGACATTTAGTTTAATGCAAAATGCATACAAGAAAAGTGTCTGAAAATATCTGTAAGTGTTGAGTATTTGCTTTCCCTATGCTAAATGTGGTCTTTTTAGATTTTGACAAGAGCATTTAATTTTCCCTCACCATCAAATTTCATTTGTCTATTCCTTTTCTTAACATGTCATTATACTTCTTTCTGATTCTATAGTTTCATTAGTATCACTGATTTCTAAGCTTTACTGTGCTCTTTATTTTTGCATATTTTCATCAAAGATATTCAGAAGTTTTGACTTACTAACCATTGCTGTTAGCTGTACCTTGTTCATGAGAATTAAACTACTTTTTTCTACTTTTTGTCACCTTGCTTCTCTTTTCTGTCTTGACAGACAACTTTTCATATTTACTCTTTTAACTTGTCATTGCTGAAGACTTTTATACTTTTAATGTTCTCTTCTACTGAAGACGACAGGCTGGCATGTAATTTGCATGAACTGCTTTCAAAATCTGCTTCTGAACATGACAGTCTGTTGAGCTGCTGTCACAGGTAGAGTGTTAATACCCCTTCCCATTAAAGGCACTAACTATGGAGGAAGCAGAAGAGGAATGATGGTTCAGACGGGTGGTAAAGCTGCTCCCCTTCAAAAAAAAGCAGAATGCTTTGGCACAGCTCTTGCCATGACTGAGTTTCTGGAAAATAAATGTTCAAAACAGGCAAATAATCTTTTCTTCCCAAATGTGACGTCATCTCAGAGAACAACAAAATAGAAAACAGATTTTCTAGATAAGACATAAAGTTCTGGATATCAGGTTGCCCATGCACTCAAGCACTTAAGTTGCTTGTGAGATGCAGCCTTGAGAGTCAGTTATCACGTCTGAGGTAGTTTGACTCATGAAAAGCATTTTTGCTGCCAGTTCTACAAAGGAATAAGCACCCATTGTGTAGCAGTAGACGATTCAGCTAAATACATGATTTTGTTTGGGGAGGGAGGGTTGTAATAGTAAAATCTGCAGTTGAACCAAGTGTGTTGTGTCAAGTATGTTGGATGGGGATTTTTCTTTTACCTAATTATGAGGCAGTCTAAAGTTTTTGTTGCAATTTGTCCTTTCAATGAAGAAGGAAGAATCTAACAGCTTTGGTGGGAAGAAGATGGTTTAATATATTTGTATGCAGAAACTACCTTCTCTGGCTTCTACTTCTCTCAGGGTTGTGATGACTAAGTCAAGGCCTACAATTTTGTTTAATTTTGGTTCTTTGAGCACAGACTCACACTTTTTGGGTTAAGCAGGCAACTGCCATGTTGTGCTTATCATCATATGCCATGACTGCTGGTTTAACCAGTCAGTTACTGAGAACTTATCATGTCCTAAATCCAAGTTCAGAAAAAATATACAAAATATGTTTCTTTTTTCACTCAGTGCTACTCTGCCTTTTGCATGGTAATCTTTTCCTGTGCAGATTCTGCAACATATTTTCATTCCCCAGGGTTTTTTACTTAAGGCTCTTTTAACTATAGACATCTTTTTGTCTTTTACTTCTTTGAAATGCACTAAGTTGTCTCCATTTTCATTGAGTAATGAACTGTTAGAAGATACTGAAGGCAGTGGAATAGGGAAGAGAATCAGGAAAAAAAAAAACCTTGGACTCATGAGTTGAGACAAACAATTTAATAATTGAAAACAAGTACATAAAATAATACAAATTATAGTAAATAAATACAAATTATAGTAATAAAAAAGTGAGGTGGAGACTGGTTTCTTCTGCTATGCTTACAGTGACCTGAGGCAAATGGCCTTAAACTGTGCAGGGGAGATTCAGATTAGATATTAGGAAGCATTTTTTCACTGTTAGAGTGGTCAGGGACTACAATATTTTGTCTGGGGAAGAAGTGGCTTCACCATCCCTTGAGGAATTCAAGAGGCATCTGAACCTGGGTGATCTGGTTTAGTGGTTTAGGGGTTACAGTGCTGGTGGATGGTAGGACTGGATGATCTTGAAGACCTCTTCCAGTCTTGATGATTCTGGGAATCAATTCTGTGATTCTATGATGAGCTCAAGAAGGGGGCCAATTGGAATAATGCCAAATCCAAAACATAGCACTGCACCAGGTACTGCGGGGAAAACTTACTCTATGCCAGCCATAACCAGCTGGAATAACACTCACAAATCTGTATAAGGATGGATAAGGTGTTTAGGAAGATTTTTTTTCCTAAAATGTTACAGAATTCTTCTGAAATTTAATTCACATCCTGCTTCATTCAATGTAAAGATAAAAATGATAATCTGCATGATTGACTTTCTTGCTATGTAGCTTAGATAAATGAGAATCATATTGCTTGATCATTCAAGGAACTTTTCTTTTATTCACAATATCTGGCATATAAGAAAGAAAATGCTCCAAAACTTCTTTCTCTCTGTAAGTTAGCCTAACATATATAGAATGACTGTGGGATGAGATTTTTGAGGAGCAGACATCATGGATTCAAAGTGATAGCACAATGTGTAACAGCAAAATTAATTCCATTATAGAGCAGAGCCTCAGTAAAACCACAAAGCAGACAAAGCAGGATTTCATAAGGAAAGATAATATAAAAACATATAAATGCCAAATTATACCTATAAACAATGCACTGCTGGCAGCTCTGCTAAACAGAGAAAGCAGTAAGCCTGATGGTAATTTCTGTTACAGATTAATTCAGCTAGAAATTCCTACCTGTTCTCTACAGTAGATAGTGTGTTTTGAAAACATACTTTTCTTTAGTAAGATCCTAGTACTGTTTTTCCAACTTTTTATGGCCCAGAATAGCCAGATAGTAGATGCAATCAGAGATAAGTACTAACATTGAAAATGAAAAAAAATCACCTTTCTTTACTATCCTAATTTTTTTTTTTTATACAAAGTGAATTTTGTTGACGACTGTCTTTAGATTTGTGTCTACAGTTCACTGTTTGTACCGCATATTCCTCTGGGGACAGGTTCTAAAATGAATATTTAATGTTTCTCTTTACTATAGTTACCACCAAGACACCTAATAGAAGGCTACTCTCAGTTTTTTGAGAGCCAGTAATGTCTTGGCATATATCAGGAGAAGCATCACCAAATGGTCAATGGAAGGGATTGTCTCTATTCTGTCCTAGTGTGGCCTCACTTCAAGTCCTGTGTGCAGGTTTGGGTGACAGGATAGAAAAAAAGACATTAAATTTTTAGAGACCATCCAAAAGAGCCATTAGGATGGTGAAAGGCCTTGAGGAGAAGCTGTATGAGGAGTAGCTGAGGCCACTTGGTCTGTTCAGCCTGGAGAAGAGGAGGCTGAGGGGAGACCTCACTGCTGTCTGCAACTTCCTTGTGAGGGGAAGTGGAGACACAGATACTGATGTCCTCTGTCTGGTGAAAAGTGACGAGCCCCAAAGAAATGGCATAGAGAAGTGCCAGGAGAGATTTGGGTTAGATATTGGGGAAAGGATCTTTTCCTTTGGTTGGGCTGCTCAGGGAAGTGGTCACAGTGCCAAGCCCAACAGAGTTCAAGAAGCATTTGGACAACACTTTTAGTCACATGCTTTGACTTTTGGGGTTGTCCTGTGTAGGGCCAGGAGTTGAACTTTGATGATCCTTGTGGGTCCTTTCCTGCTCAGGTTATTCTAAGACTCTATGACTCATTACATTCAGCCATTATGTTTGGAAAACAAAAAAAAATGTTTTCAAGTCCTTTTTTGCATTTATTTTCTGATTTTTGTTTAAATAATTATTTCCCTTCACTGGATTCATCAGTCTCCACTTCTTAAATCTATTGTAATTCAGCTTCTTTTCATTGTCACTAAATTTTGATATTTTATGAAAATATAGTGCTTCACGATCTTAATTAGTATGGTTATGTGGATCATTGATGCCAGTTTGGAAAATGATGAAAAAGGCATCACTTGATTAAATTGGATTACAGACCAAAGCTAAATCTTTGATTTAAATGTATCAGAGTAGACTACATCAATCAAAGATTAGGTGTTTTTGTGTTAACATTACTAACCATATCTAAGTGCAGGAGATAACACTTTTATTTTTGGGAAATGCTTAAGGAAAAGAGGGTCATACATTCAGTTACCTAGCAGGCTTTACTTCCATTGCTTTCCCCAAATCCCCAGTCAAATCTGCAACTCAAAATTTTCATATATTTTTGTCTTGCTGATGTTTGCAGTTATAGCTCTACTATTGGAACTCCTACACAATTAGTTTTCATAGGGCTTTCTGCAGCCATTAAGCATCTTGACATCCACTGCCTGGAGACACTATCACCCTTAAAAAGATTTGCACTGATATACAGCAGTCAGAGCGTACAGGATGAAATAATACAATGCACTAGACCAGCTATTTCATTGTAAAACATATTTTAGCTTACGTTGAGTCATGTGCCATGAGGGTTCTCAGACAATCTCAATGATGTGTAAGACTGCTCACAAAAATACCACCCCTTGCAAACACAAACTAAAGCAGACATAATTAAAATATCATTTCAGCCTTATGGAGAGAAAGGCATGTAGGACATGGCACATTAGATTAATCTACTCTTCTACCAATTTAATCAGATACTTTGTTTACTTTAAATCAGAATTGATGCAAAATGGGAAGAAAATTTGCTTAGATTAGTTTTTAGTCATCATAACCATGTGACTTGTGGTTTCTCTACCTGTTGTCTCTGTGAGGCTGTGTAATAAAGAAGCGTGCAAGTCCTAAATTTGCTTAGAATCAACCCAAGGGAAGATCTGATTTCTCCCTCGCACCATCCAGAGCTGATGTAGTTCTTTCTGTTGTGAAAAGGATTTCTGCGTGGAGAGCATGGAGAGATCAACCTGCTTTGAATGGCTACTCCTGTGAGACACTAAAAGACAGAAGAAAAAAAGTTGTAATGGAAAAGATGCTTTCAGTGGAGCAGATACAGGGCAACATTTGGTAAAGACATCTTGGGGATAATATTCCAGTCACAGGAATATTAAGAATAACTGAAATGCCAGTGAATTCCATTTTCAAGGTCAGAACAGTGTGTTTTAATTTTATAAGACCACATTTCCTAGCAATAAAACACCATTACAATTTTCATCTTTAGATGATATACGTTATGAAGAAAAAGGTTAATTTCATCAAGTCTGATATGTAAAAGGCAATAAGAAGCTATCTAAATGTGAATTCCAGGGACACACATACAAATTTCCTAGAGGTAAAAACACATTAGGCCATTATGTTGAAATTTGAAACAAATATATATACTTATCAATGGAGTGACTTTTTATACTGCACAGCACTAACTGCATAACAATTGCAAATAGCTTAAACCATGAGCAGAAAGTATATGAAGTAATGTATTCTTTTTCTGTGAGTAGAGCTGTAATACAGTTGATGAATTGACAAACTTTAGTAAGGGGTATGTACAATCAGCTTCAATTGTTTCAAAACGATCAGAATGGGTCAAAGTGGAAACTCTAGAAACAACCTTGTTAAAATCAGCTCATCGAACTTGCTTTGTTTCACTTGCTAAATGATAACATCATACTTTAGCATTGATAAGAAAAATATTTTTTTAGAAGTGGAAGATGTCTAGAAGCTTAATTTTATATTCATTTTTATTTAAATAATTACAATCACTTAGATCTGCAGTATTTACTGTAGTTCTCAAAGACAAGGCAAAATAAAAGCATGAATGTTCAGGAATAAGGTAGCTAGATTTTTGAACCAGAGAGGACAGTTTGGTCATAAATATTTCAAAAAGATAATTTCATTTGTTTTTTTAAATATGATTATTGGGAAGAAGTGTAAGTATGGATATTTATCTGTATTTTTACTTCAACTCCTCCTTTCACTGCAAGAGAGATCCTAAAGCCTCCAAAAATTTAATAAGCTATCATTCTCCATCTTGCATGCTTTTACTACCCTATTTTGTGCAGTGATATTCAGGAGTTCTTAGGTGGCCTGTGGTGTTAGTGAGGGCTCTTTTACACATGAAGCACATAATAGAGAAATTGACTGTTCTGCCACTGCTGTAAAAGTTCTGCTTTCAAGTAAGGACAGATTCTGTTAGCTGGTACTGAAGTTTAAGATCCTTGCCCTGTGGGTAGCACTCCTGGGCTTATTTTGTAATGTTGTGATTTCTTCACACCATGGTCCCAAGACTGAGGGTAGCATCTCAGACTTCCTCCTTTAGATATGCTGGTAAAGAAAAAAAACCAAGGCAGTCTATACAGTGAAGTGTCTGGTGAACACGTAATGCAATACATTTCTCCCACACACATCTTTTCCACAGGCATCACAAGATAACAGCTTGCAGAGCAGGTGGGATGGCAACTCATTCCTTTGAGGGCCATATCCCAGGAGGATTGAGAAGATAGCATGACTCCAAAGTGCTGGCAGGTGTCCCTTGTGTTGGTGTGCATGACAATGCCCCAGGACAACTAGCAGAAGCTGCACACCCACAGCAATCTCCTGACAAGACTATATATGGCATCAGATGTGAAAGTAGTTAATGTCTTTTTTTTCATGTAGAAAAGCAAATATACATGCAAAGACATATTTAGCTGTCATAAACATTCTCTAATGAGACCTGCAACTCTCTCCTTTGCAGTGATTTTTTGCTATTTGCTGACAACAATTGCCATGCAAAAGTATTTCAGCCCCATGCCAGGCTGCACTATCAAACAGGCATAAGGGCATATTTGGTGAAGGGCTTACTTTTCACTGCAATGCCTGTTTCCTCCCCAGCAACAGTTATTGAATCTCATGCAACATACTTTCTGGGGGGATATTTCTTCCAGCTCTTTCTTAATTCTATTTTCCAAAAAAAAAAAAAAAAAAAAAAAAAGAGTCCTTATAGTCACTAGAGCTGGATTTCTCTTCTTTGATGGAGGGACCAGCTAGTCTGGTCTGAGAATTCTAGTGATGATCGTGAAGTGAGGAGAAGCACTGACCTCTGTGAAGAGAATACCTGCTTTCTGTAAACACTCAGAGTCATAGAGTCATCCTCCATAGCTTCTTTGCTCCTACCTCTCTCTGAATTCACAGGAGTTCTAGTTTCAAACCAGAAATTCAACATCTAGAGTTTGCTTCCCAAATCTATTTTTATTTGCAACAAGTTAAATTATTTTTCCCCAAATCTAGTAAGCCTATTTTGCCAAAGAAAATAATAATGCCAGTGATTTCCCTGTCTTTATTTCAACACAGGAGGTTTTTCATCCTACTTTCTCCTTCTATCATGTTGAGGAGGGGGAATGAAAGAGTGTCTGGATGGCAATTCGGACCTTAGCCAAGGTCAATAATGCTAATTTGAGTTTATTAAAAATCCAGTTGCATATTCTTCTGGTGACATATGCATTGATTAACCTGGCACATCTGGTCTCAGAGTGTTCATAAGTGTAAAATAAACCACTGAATCATTTCAGTAGCAGCAAAATCTTCCCTTGTCTTCCACATTTTACTGACACATTTCAAGTTATTTAAACAAGGCCTCGGTTTGGAAGTGGCAACAGCTCAAAACAAAATTCTTTGTCAACAAAGCAATGCATCCAACACGTGATAAGGAAATGGTTCAAAAGCTGGAAGTCAGCAATATGGTTTGTTCCAATGGTAGGTAGCTCTGGACTGGTATTTTCCCAGTAGGAGGAGGAGATAGCCTGTTGGAAAAACACCTGCATCCCAAGTGTGACCAATATTCCAAGAAAGACTTAAGCATAATGAACATGCAGAGATCACATGGTGCATATTCACCAAGATGCATGCTTGCAAATGTCCATTTGGTTTTCTGAACCAAGAGGCTTACTGCAGAGATGTAATGCATTAATATATATTGCCAGAGACAGAGATTTTTTCATCTGCGCAGGGAAAATTGGTTGGTTGAGCAGAGGCAGCTTAAGCAGTAGGGGACCCTATTATTTGAGCTCTACCTGATCTGGTCACAGTTGAGCATCTGAAGAAATTTTCCATCTCATAATGGACAGTTTGTAAAAACCACCTTAATATGCCTACAATAATCAGCTAGTAGAAAAAACCCTATAACTTTTTCCAGAACGCCATATTAGGATATTTGGAGAAAACACATTCTGAAAAAAACCCCTAAAACTACAAAACACATTAAACCAAATTACTTACTTTTCCATGGATTTCTTTTGAAAAGATAATGAAATTTATCTTAAAAATCTGTAGATTTTGGCTCTGATGTTCCATTGGACAACTGTTTTGAAACATCCCTCTATATTGTATCTAGCAAATACAAAGGCTTTATTTTGCTATGAGAAAATGATTGAGAAAAGGGTCAAGATTCCCTGGAATGTACTTTTTTAAAGTTTTGTAGGGTCATGACTGTTTTCTCTGCCTCTTCTTGACATGAACAGTCTGAGGTATAAACAGTTTTATTTACATAGCACCACAGTTTCCAATCGCATGAAATCTGCAGAGAGAGCTTACTTATATATGCCTATGAAATACCACAGATAGATACTTATTCCTGTAATAACTAACTCTTTTCTTCCTATCATCCTAATAGGTCTCTTCTACATCTGTTGCACATAAAATTCCTTTTTTTTTCCCAGACTGTGTAATTACAGAGTTCTCATTCTAACAATTTCTCTGAACATCAAGACTACTGAAGTGTTTTGCCTATCAGTTTAGTTATGCAGAACGCATACCTCAGAGAGTGAAATTGTAAAGCCTGAACCTCAACAGTCTAATTGAATAGATAAGTCTCAAAAAAATCTGACTTCAGAGAATCATATTAAATCATAGGAAAGGGGTAGCATAATATTATCATGTCATCACGTCTTTCTTCATTTTCCTCTTGTATTTGCCCCATGAAAATATTGGTGTTCTCTTTCTGGTTTGTTGTTGGATTTTTTTTTTTTATCTGATAAACTAACACTTATGTCAAAGTGAGCTGTGCTTCATGATAATAATAATCACTTTTCTTCTTGACCTGGTAGTTCCAAACTTTTATAACTCTCTGTTGCAATTTATTTTCTTTTAAATTGATTATTTTAATAGATGTGAACTCAGTTACATAACCAACTTTATTCCATTTTTTACCACACAGCTGTTAAGAAAAAGGAGGGGGGAAGCTCTAAGTCACTACAGCATTCGATATTTATTTTCCAAATACAGCCTAAGAATGTCAGTACTACTGGGATTGAGCCGAAAGATTATTGAAGAAGCCTTACCATGTTAACCTTTATTTATGACTGGAGCAGACAAGCCATTGAGACAATATGAAGTTCTGGGTTTCTCACTCTGTATTTGTGACCTGTCCATAAGAAATTTCCTTGGGAGAATGATTGTCTTGTAAAAAGCACTAATTAGCTGTTGAACTGATTCTAGCATATGGTGCTGCAGAATTTTCACAAAACTGGCTTGAATAGAATGGTGCCATCTGTCTGGGTTGAGTTCAGCTAACAATCTGTCAGATTTTGTTGTTTTAACCTCTTCAATAATTAAAGAGAAATTGGCATGGACTGCTAAGAAAATGGAACCTCCCAAAAAACTACCAAACCTTCAGTTTCTGTGTAATCAAGGATCCTTTTAAATCATAAACAACCATTAGGCTAAATATTAGCAAAAACAAGCTAATGTAGATTGTTTACTCTCACATCCTGGAACTTAGAATTCTGACTTTAAGCACACTCAGGCTATAGAACATCTCTTGGTTTCTGCGTTTTGGAACATTGACTAAAGTTATAAATACCATTTAATTTAATCTTCTTTATTATTTATTAACTTCTAACTTCCATTAAAAGTAGCTATCTGCTGATAAGAAACATTTCAATTGAAATTGAAACGTAAAATTAAAAAATATGCTGACATTTGTCTATCAGTAAACAAAACATGCAGAAGAGATTTAGTTTTTTACTTTGCTAATATCTATCATAGATTTTTAACATCAGACATCATATAAATTCCTTCTTTCTTTAGGCCTAAACATCAGTGAGATTCAGCTGAATTAGATTATTTCAGAATGAAAAAAAGCAAGCTTGGATTTCCTTGAGGAGCCTTAGACCAATGCCATTAACCAAAACAGTGTACTATTCTGACAGAACTTATTAAAAATATGAAATTTATCTTATAAAGCAGCTACTAAAACAAAGAAAGAATTTTTGCCTTAGCAGGGTAAGGGTAGAGAATTCTTTAAAAAATTGAGAACCTAGAAATTACAATTCATTGATAATTTTTCCTTCATATTAAAATCAGTGTCAGTAATACCTGTTTACAATTCTGAAGCAGCCAGTGAATGTTTTAAAATACTAAAAGGAATAATTTTTTAAATAGTAGCTTCATATAAGAAGCTCACACTCAGAAAACATCTTTCTACCTCCTTGAAGCATACTCCTTCCCAAGGATTTCATAATCCCATATAACCCTTTTTCTTGATGCAGAATTAGCTGTCATGATCTGTCACTTTCTTTTGCACCAGAGCATGATGCTCATTCTGTGCAATGAGATTTTGAAAATGCAGTCATTCTAAAATTTGTAAGATTATACACCCATTAGCCTTAAATGTCCAGCAAATTCTGCACACAACAAAGTCAATAAAAATCATGCAGAGACAAGATAGGAGAATGTTTTGTTTCAGATCTCCTTCCCATGTATATTTGACAAGCACAAAGGCAGGGGCCTGGCCACACTGCTGGACAGGTAGGTAGATGAACACTGAGGTTTCTGCTCTCTTGCAAAGACATCCATTTTAAAGCTTCAGAGAAGCTAGATTTTAATGTTAACTAATAAAATGGGATTTTTTAAGACTAAGTGAGAATTTTAGGAATTTTTTTCTGTTAACAAACGGTCATTTTAATTTCTTGTTGGTACAGCAAAACACTTGAAACTATGGGAAACTTTTTTGTAGTTACAGCTAGTAAAATATTCAAGTCCAAAGTTCAAGAAGGTAGGGAACTATTTTCAGAATCTGATTTATTTAAAATAAAATCTACTAAAATACTGATTTCTGATATATTTATCAAAGAGTTGCCTAAAATTTACATTGGCAATTTAAAATGATACCTAACATTTCTCTCAGAAAAACACAGTATATGAAGAAATGATCAAGAGTAAGGTAATAGGAGGAAGCTACCAACAGTAAACCAGTGCCATCCACTTTGGATAAATGAAAATAATGTTGATGAGCTAGTTAAATCAAGAAATTGAATTAGAGGATAGAAGTGTTCAATATTATTTTGCTAAGCGCTCAAAAATAAGGGTAACAGAAAGGTGATGGAAATTTTCAAAGTGAAATGTGAATATTCTCCCCATCCAAAAAATTGAAGACTAAGATTAAATAGGCAGTTGCTACTTCATTGTATAACTTGTAGTTTTTATGTCAATACCCATATTTGGTCTCAATCTTCTCCCACACCATTTTCAGTGAAAATGAAATTGTAGTTTTTTACAAAACTCAGTTAAAAACTGTGACAGACCTTTAATGGGGTACTACTAAACTATTTAAATCTAACGAAAACAGACTTTAATCTTCACTACTGGAAAACTCTAATCTCAATCACTCTCTTGAACGCTGAATCATTCATTGCAATACAGAACAAGAGCTCTGATACTTGAATGCTTCATAAAATCCCTCCAGCTTAACAAAGAGCCTGAGAACTGACAGGTTATCTCCATCTTTCTTTGAGAACTCTCAATATTGCCTCATGTCACAATTTGAGATATGAGTTTATTGCCTCTATTCAGCCACTGGTTGAATTCTTATAACTGAAATAGTGCTAAACCCAGCTGTCTCAAAAACATTTTCTGACTGCCCTTCATTTTTTTTGAGTGTGTTGCATTGTTACTTGTGTAGTTCCACCTGTGCAGTAACCACTGTAGTGCAGGAGGGTATTGCCCACTCCAGCCCAAGCACTGGCAAGACACTGAACAAGTTGGGACCCCTGCCTAGAAAACTGATTTTAGCCAGATAAAATGCAGATAATTCAAGAAAACATTGACAGGGAACTTGTGTGTTGAACGATATTCCAGTAACATCAACACTAAAAATAGCAATGTGCAGGTCTTGGAGTAAAAGTGTTGTTTGAATTGGTTTGAGGAACTCTTTAATTAAAACCTATATGAAAGATATTTTCAGATTGGAGGTAAGCTAAACCTTATTTATATTCCTGCTATATTGGAACCATAAATTCTTCAGAATTATGAACATGAAGAATGCTCAACTACTGATCAGTGCAGGACCTTTAAGAAATGGAAGGTACTTCATTAGTGTTTTATCGTTTTCTACACAAACTTTCCAATTTTGACAATTAAATAAATAATAATGAACTAGAAGTTTTCTATGTAAGTTGATAGAATTTGAGTTCAAATGAAGAAAAATCAACTTTTGAACTTTTGAATGTTACTAAAATTCTGGGGTTCTAAAATTACTATCTATTTTGAACTGCTGGGGATAACTTACAGGACATTTGCTACTTTATTTTCAACTGTTTATTTTCAAATGGAAATATACTTGTTTAAAATACACAATTTAAAATCTTTTGAAGTGCTCTTCCTTTTATAGTTTACAGATTGACTCATAGTTAATTTTTCATAAAATCACTTATTTGTATGAAAATTTCAAACACTTATGGATCAAGAGAGACTTCGGACTCCTAGAATTCAAACCTTATAAATGTGATATAGAGATAGTCTTACTGATTCTGTGGTGACTTAGAACTAAAAAGTTTTAACCAGATCCTAAAAAAGGTTGAAAATTCTGTTGTTTGTCTGTGATGGAAATAATTTTCCAGGACAAAATGAGAAAGAGTGTTAGCTCCTCAACCTTGTGTCTGTTGTTTGCACCAGAAAGCTACTGCATATCTCATCAGTTATTAGAAATCACTGCACTTCTTTGAACCTGACAGAGAACTGTGCAAGAAGAGTCCTATGTAAACCACTTAGGTCTCTTCTGCATTAATGTGACAAAAAAGAATAGTTCTCTTTTAACACTTAATCTAAATGTTCCCTTTGAAACATCATCACGGTTCTTTTAAATGTCTTAAAGCAAGTAAGTTTTATTAAACTGTCCCCTGCCACTTTTTTTCTTCTTTAACTGGAGAGAAATCACTTTATAGACCTCAATTAAATTAAGAGATATTGAAGATATTGAAGAAATATAATACACATGTTTAAGCATTTACTATATGCAACCATGTTGCCTGTAAAATCAATATTCCTGTACAAGTGAATTTGATTTTCTTTTGCTTAGATACTACAATTCTGCTTCACATTAAAGCTCTCAAATAGTCCCTTTCACCTCAAAGCAAACACAGTCTGGTTCAACAAAAGCAGTAAAATTAGGCATGCAAGAATTAAAACTAATTGATTTTTGGTCACTAATGAACCTTTGCAAAAAACAGTTTCTTCCTTTTTTTCCATGAGCAAATTCCTACACAAGAATAGGCTTTTTTATGGTTTTGCACCACATGGCAAAAATAATGAAAACAACTTCATTTAAATTTCCCTACATGCATTTTGATAAAATCCAAACTACAGTTCAAGAAATGGGAAAAAAAGTTTAAAAATTGAATTTTTTTCCAGATGAACTCTCAGCATAATATCTAAGGAAAAGAGGCTCATTTATTCTGACTTAGCAGACACTAAAACTGATTTTATATTGAAATAAGCTATGAAAAATTAAGAGAAATATAGAGATTGCTTAGGTTTTTTTAAAAATATCTCCCGAAGATTTTCCATTTTTCACCAAGCATTTATTATGTTAAAGTAGTTGAAGGTGATTTTTAATTTGGTTTATAGATCTGATACTATGTTTACTTAATTTCAAATATGAAATGGACTAAAAATAATATTGTAGCTTGGAGAAAGAATATAACAACATGTAAGTCAGACTGACCAAACCTCTTTGTAAAACACTACAGAGCATACTCAGCGAAGAAACTTGAGTCAAATTATACCAACTAATATATACATCACCTCATTTTAATAGTTGAAACTCATATTGGAACCATCTGCTGATCTACCTTAGCTACAGAAGAGAGCACTTTCTCTAAATAGAATAAATCAAGTAGTCAATAAATTCTAATTTTTCTCTCTACTTTAGGAAAAAAATAGTTATAGAAACTAGAAAATAGATCACCTACAGTTTACATATAGGAAAATGCTTACTAATGTGATTTAACTGCTTATCACCACC
This sequence comes from Petroica traversi, assembly GCA_025920805.1. Taxonomy (NCBI): domain Eukaryota; kingdom Metazoa; phylum Chordata; class Aves; order Passeriformes; family Petroicidae; genus Petroica; species Petroica traversi. The sequence continues at coordinate 21,314,992 of JAHLSL010000006.1, read as the reverse complement.
TAGGCAGCAGAAAATTGCTTCTGCTGGTGTTTTTCATAATCTAATACTAATATTATTAGTCATTAGTCGAGGTTTATCTAATTGTATTTTCCTCACACTAACCATCCCAAAACAAGCCAGAAAAATTTCCAAGTAGAAAATCATGACTTGGAATCCAAACTAAGATATTTTAGACTGTAAACGGAGAAATCTCAAAGAAACTATGCCAGATGAATATGTCTAAGATAAAGTTTATAAACATTTCGTCAAGTGTGCCCTTGTATTCAAACTGTCAGAGGTCTCAGTGGCTTATTGAGTTGTAGCAAACTCTATAAAAGCTACCCAAAGTGCAAGGGTAACTCCTCTGCACTGGTTCCCTGTTGTTTTTCCTTTGACTTTCTGACCCCTTTTTTCTACTTGACCCATCCTGACATCTCTGAACTTCCTTCTCTTAAGCTTTCTCAGCCAAACCTAGGAAAAAGAGCAATTATGTGCTTATAGAGGAATCCTCCCAAGTATTTACTACCCCCAACCAATATAAAAAGAAAGTAAAAGTTGCACACAATTATTCTCATCATCCATTCCTCACTGATTTAAATAAGTCTTCAGAATTTCTCTTGTAGGTCCACCCCTTTTGGGTTACACTTATCTGTTATGACTAAAATCAAATATCAAGCCCACATACACTACCTTTCTATGCAAAAGCTCAGGTTTCTTTATTACCATAGCAACTCCATTCCCTTTTTTTCTGGATTGTAGTAGCAGAACACTGATGTGAGTGGCCAACTTCATGTCAAGATTTTTCTTCAGGGTGATAATTGCAAATCATTTTTATTTGTCTTTTCTGTGGTAAATTAGTCCTGAGAAGGTTTCCCAGAGTGTCAGGCTAGTTGAAACATTAATGAGAGACTCCTCCCTTTTCACTCCAAATGCAAAGGTTGAGAAAAGCTACAAAAAATGTAAAAACAAGTAGCTCTCTCTGGTATCAGTACACTAGATTAACTACAAGTGAATTGGCAGTTGAGCAAAAGATAAGGTGCACTTCCATTACAGTTCTTTCTGTTGAGACACAGACACTTACCATAGGGCCATTTTTATATAATAAACTTTATATTGATGATGTTATTGTTAATTATTTATTAGTAGTATTATTAAAAATATTATTATTATTATTATCATTATCATTATCATTATCATTATTATTAATATTACTATTACTACTACTACTACTACTATTACTACTGCTGCTACTACTACACCATTATAGCACTATACCATTCTCTGACACACTAAAGAGTTCTCAGTTACTTGTCAAGGGCTGGAAGCTCTGCACAGGACTTGGAAATATATGGATGCCAGGTTATCAGTTAGAGCTCCAAGCTTTTTAGTGGAGCAATGATATTACAGGTGTTCCTGTAAGAGTTGAAAGACGGGCTTTCTTCTGGGGGAGTTTCTGCTGTGTTGGGAGAGTTTTGTCTTTGTTGTACTGTCTCTTTCTGCGAGAGTGTGACTGAGTGTTAGGAAAAGTTTTACTTCACTATAACTGAGACTGAAAAAGAAACAAAAGGACAGTTTATATCACTGGGAAAACCCAGAGGATATGAGTGGAACTCAGTGGTTGTAAAAAAGAAGAATGTGCATTAAACCTACTGTACACATAGATAAAATGTCAGGTCTTTGGTGCAGAAAGAAAGAAAAAAAAATCTCATTTGATTCTAATCAGTTACATTGGAGATAAACTTCAACCAAGACTCATCTCCACAAATATATTGAAGAATACTTCCTTAACATTTTCTTAGTAATAACAAGGGAAAATAACTATTCCCTAGATTTCCTCTTATAAGCGAAGGGGAAAAAAGTTCAAAGCAAACAAAACCACAAGATGAATAAGGGAAATCAATTCCACAATCTTTGGCTTGCCATTAAATGGCATTTGTAAGTGCTTAAAGAGTCAAGTGGGATGATCAAAAAGAGATAATTTTTTTTTCCAACAGTAGTAGAAAAGGAAAATGAAATTAATAGATACAGATTACACATTTTTGAAAGCAACATCTGTTCACTTGACACATTTTTCAATTGGAGAAAAAAATTAATCAGAAAAATCTCTGAAGTGTTCATTTGTTTTCTTTTCATCAATTTTTGCTATTCTGAATGACTTCTCATTTTTGTAGTCTACGACCTGTTTATACATCATGTAAGTACCTGCTTCTTCAAAAAGAAATTGGTAGAAATAAGAACTGGTGCCACTAAGAGGAAGAAGACCTGTGAATTCTATTTAATAGCAAACTCCATATGTTCACTGTCCTAACTGTACTGCTGGAGAACAGATGATCTCAATTCTTTGTACCTTCCGATACTGGAGTAGGACCCCAGGTATAAACCACTGACAGACAACTGTATTTCCAATGAATATAGAATGTGTCTTAGAAACAAACATTTTGTGACAAAATTTCGTCACACATGGCTGAAAGCAGGAATGGGATGAAAGCTAGAAATCTAGGCCTCTTACCTCTTTTCCTTTTAAATTGAAAAGATTTACTGCCTTAGAATATTCTAATATGTGAAAACAGATCATATTAAGTATTCAAGAGAGTCTGCCATACTTTCACAAGTGAAAAATTATTTTTAAACTTCATTCAAAAGAGTAGGTGTGATCAAAAATTAAATTGTTATGGTAGTCATGATCACATTTCATTTTTTATCATTATAATATAGCCTTTTGTTATCTAGCATTTTGTTCTTTGATTCTAAGATAGTCTTATGTGTGATAACACCATATAGGTAGTATGAGATTATTTCCTTGTCATCCTCTTAAATTGCATCTAAAACTGTATGTGCATGAAAATTAGGATTTTCTTATAGTACTGATTTGAATTGCCACTGATTAAGGCAAACAAGTTCTGATTCTTCTTCCTGTTTATATGGACAAATTTTTTTTTTCCATTTGAGGTTAGGCTGGAACTGTCATGACGGGAAAATAAAAAACTGTATTTGATTAAAATTAGATGTTTAATAGCATTAAACCTAATTTTGAAAAACAACAACAAAAAAAGACGTGTAAATTAGCTTTACACTATTAGAATAATTAATTGTTTTAAATGTACTATATATGTTCTTGGATGTTACACACATAAACTTTGAGTCACTTGTTCTTGCTAACCTTTTTTTCATACAGTGGTGTGTTATTATAACACCTATTTTGAGGGAACTGAAGAAGAGTTAAATGGAAAGCTGTTAATCCTAAATCAAAACATATCTGTATGTGTGCACATGTATTGTATAATGGACATACAATCTAGAAGCTACTTAATGTTTATGTCTGTATTTAATTAAGTGGGACTCAGAAATGAATATGGCATACAACATTTTTTTTCTCAGCAAACTGAGTCCACAGTCTGTTAGTCTATGGTCACAGTAGGGATTTTTACATCTTCAGCATTTAGCTTGTGCTTTTACAGCACATTTTTTGAAATGTCTTAAACTTGTGCATTGTCAAGATTCTACTTGAATCTTTTCTCATGAACAATTCTTTGTCAGCCTCATTTCCCATTTTAGATCCTTACACCATTTTTAAAGATCTTTTGCTTTTGCTAAGTTTAAAAAACACAGTTTTAAATGATGTATATTTATGTGATTTTTTTTTTATGGAACAGCTTCCATCTCTCTTACACATTCTGTTTGCATTCTTTTGTTTTTTCCTACTTTTTACATTCTTCACATCACTACTTCCCATACCTTCCCTTCAGAGAATAATTCTCCAAGGAATTGTTGAGCCTGCCTGATACTTTGAAAGGCAGTGGGATTTGAAAACAAAACAAGCTTTGTGTCCATGGTTGCTTGGAGGAGACTAAAATTTGGAACATATGAAACTTATTAAATTCATACAATGTTAAAATATGTTAAAATATACCTTTATTCTGAATTGTCATTAAAAACAGTTGAAGTTTGGCTGTAGTTCCCATTCTTTACTTAAATGACAGAAGTTGAAATGGTTTAAATTGATTTTAAAAACCTCCTCGCAGAATCTAATGTATTTTTAGAGAAATCAGGCTTGTGGAGGAGAAAGGAATACAGTTCATTGGAAAAGAGTCTCAATATGGTCTAAATCTAGATATTTAGAGTGTTTCCATAAATAGAGGCATGGTGTTGCTGCAATGGCATCGTAGGGGTGGAAAGGCTGGCTTCATGTCTGTTGTGACAAACATGTAATTGAGCTGAGAGCAGATCAGCTAATGAAGGTTAGAAAAATCTTTAGGCCACAACTTCTGATCTTCATTTTTCTTTATGTTTACATTTCTTTGATGCCTCACAATATTTAATACCAATCTGGAGCGCAAAGATATTTTTCTTCACGCATTAATTTCATTTCTAAATTTGAGAGGTCATTACTTTGCCTTTTTTCGATTTAGTGCAACAGCACTTTCATTTTTCATTAATGCTTTTGTTTTCTACATTATGGGAAATAGGAAGGGCTTTAGGGTTTCAAACTTTAGATTGTCTATTATAGATTCTTATATTTGTCAAAAGAACAGCATATAATTTTCCAAAAGGCCTGAACCACGTGGTCAGGGAGCATCAGCTAATCAACCCCCCTTCATGAAAAATATCCTAGAAAGTATACCTAGAGAGTGTCTGACTAAGATTGCTGAAACAGAAAATCAAGCTTCCAAGTAGAAATCTTTTAATCTCTAAACTACAAATTGTACTTAAGGAATCCCAGGAGGAGAATATGTAACAGATCCTACTGAGTCCTAACATTCTTGGGAATGAGTCTGTTTCAGCTACCCAATAAAGCATGACAATAACACATCCTTTTCTTTTGATAGATGTTCTCGTTTCTTCTCTGTACACAGTGGGACTTAAAATATGGTCTCAATATTCCATCCCACCCCTACCTCTGTGGAGCTTTCTAAGTTACTTGGGACTTTTTAGAAATGAAGTGCCATTCTAAATTTGTTTCTTTTTTAGATGGCTGATATCATACTCAGAAGCCAAGGAAATCCTTGCTGTACAGTGGACAGCAGTTTTACTGAACTAATTTGTTAAATGTTGCATCTCTCAGGCCCTGACTTCAATAACTCTGATACCCCTTGCTGACTGCCTTCACCACAAAGCACTCTTGGACTCTGCTTGAAGGACTGAAAACAACTGTTACCTGTTTACATCCATCTAATTCTCCTGAGTTTTATGTTAAATCAACCAATAAAAAACTCCATCCCTTTGGAATCCATCAATATTGCATTGCTTCCCATTCAGGACCTGCTTTGTCTTTATGTGTTCACAACAAATTTCCCCTATGTGATAAAGTGTTTTTTTATATCCTTCATTTTCCATTCAGTTTTGGTGCAGTTAAAAACCTCATCTTTTATTACCATTTGCCATTTCTCCTCTTGTTGGAAATTGTTCTTCAATAAAGCATTTTTCACAGGAAAATTGAGACTTGAATCCTACCTGTAAAATAATCTCAGATACACAGAAGACCTATGTACAGTACAATGAATAAGTTTGTTAGTGGTAGCAAACACATATTAAAATTAGGAATTTTCAGGTAATGCAGGGGGAATAATAGAAAAAAAAAAAAAAAGGCAAAACCCAAGGCTAAGATGTGGAGGGCAAAGAAGCTGCCAACATATTGAATTTCTGAAATGTCAAGAAGCAAATCATGAGGTGGCCCCACATGATCCATGCTGGCCTGCCTATTGTCAGGGAAACATCTTCAAAGTCTTGGTCAAATTCTTAAATCTAAGGGACAAAACTTACTACTAGCATGAGTTTCATAATGTCGTATATATGCCATTCATCACATCTTTTCAGATGCCGTGTTTCCAGCTCGGATCAGTACTTAATGCTTCTACAAAAGTGAAAGAAACAAACTGTTTATTTGACTAATTATGAATGGAAACAAGGGGAATCTTGCCCTTTGCTGGAAATCACCAAATACATGAATGGTTTCATGGTTTGATTTCTCTGTCTTATCATCAACAAACCCCTTTAACACAACATGAGCAATCTATTGTCTTCAGTGGTGTTGAAGCTTCAAGCTATCTCTTGCTATTTGTGTTTTATTAGCTCACTAAACAGTGTACATCTGTACATCTTCTGAAAGACTTTCAAACTCCAATAATGGCCACATTTAATAAGATCTCTTAACACAGCTTGTGGCAGCCTAACCCGATACCCTTGGATAGAAATGCTAATTTGGTTTGCAGTAGAAAGTACCATGTCATAAGTTACTTTTGCTCCGAGGTACCAGTACAGTACTTGCACTAACTTGCAAGGTATTCACTACTGTGGTAAGCCTGACTCAGTGCTGACAGAATGCCTGGAAACATCTGCACACTTCAGGAAGGAATGGGAGTAACTGATTCACACAGGCCTTGAAGTTGCAACTTTTTCAGCAATGTTCTCACTGAATGAGAAATTAATGTGCAGTGAAAGTAATGGGCTCCTGGTTTGGTCCAAAATATGAAAGTCTGTGCATGTTTCCTAAACCCATCCTCTCCGGGACACTAGTTCCTGAACTACCTCATCAGTGCAGACCTGTCTTTCCAAAACCTTTGTACTTAAGTGCTTTCCCCCATCCAGGTACCAGTTATCAGGGTTGTTTAAGAGGATGGTGCCCACTATATTTTATACCTTCAGATATACAAAAGCATCTCTGGGAAAAAATCTGAGAATCTTGTGTAATATAAGCAAATTATACTAAGTATAAGTATAAATCTTCCAGTTTTACCCATGAAGCTACAGTAAGCTACAGTCAGAAAGAAGGGGAAAAGATAGAGTATTAGTATTGTTCTAGTTTTATTTTTGGTTTAGTAAGCTACAAGAAAATGTAAATCAAAATAAAAGACATGATAATACTAATAAGAGTAAGGCTAATATTATTTTTGTACCACTGCAAATCTTGGTTTAGAGCCAAGACAATTCAATATTCTAACATGCAGTAGTCATGTAAGAGTTAAGAAGTGACAGGAAAAAAACCTATGTGGTTTATATTAGGCATCTTTGAGAAAGTGGTTTGATACTTTGCTCTAAAAGTAGTTTTGAGACCTGTTCACTTTGGAGTCTAATTTAGGAACATAAGCTCATATTGCAAATATGAAATGTGGAGAAAATTCTAAAATATGAGATAACTAGACCTGTGAGTTAAAAATCTCTTGCAAATCCGGGCTATTAAGCAATGTAAAATTGTACCTACTACCTTTCACAATTCAGTTGCAAACATACTGGCACATTTTTCTTACTGTCTGGGAGATGATCAAGATTATATAAAGCTATTGCTTTCCATTTTAGACAAAACAATGACCTCTCTTTACCCTTACTAATTTACTTAATTTAATCTCAAATACTTTTTTTCTTTTCCCCTCATAAGTTTCTTTGAGGTAAAGGAATTCTCAAATCCAGGGAGACACATTTAGAAGTCTCAGAAAAAAAGAAACTGTCTACCACTTGAAAAACTGTTCTCCACAAATTTTTGAGACAGTGCCTTTCAGGAACAAATTATGTGATGTAAAAATATCTTTTTCAGTGTGCTGACTTAGAGCACATCTAGAGTAAAAAGGAGTTCTATTCCTTCCAACTCATTCAGGATTTATGACACAGGTCTGATTTTTTCAAGAAAACTTTACTGGGTCTTTTTATTACAGTAGAGGGAGGGAGGGTACTAAAGAAGAGAGAATTTAAAAGGAAATATTTCTTAATGTTGGAAAAATTACCAGCAAAATGTCTAAAAGGGAAATTTTTCTTCCCCCCAGCTTTTGTTGATAACTGAATTAATTAAAAATAGAATACACAGAGATGATTTAGTCATTTGTTGATTTATGTTTTCAAGTCTTAAGAACAACTCAGTTCCCAATAGACTAAATAGGAAGAATCCTGAGCATATAGCTTTCATTGAAATCCATTTTTAGATGCTAAGGATTTTGTCAGTATCTTCCCCAGGAGTCACAAATCATAAATATTTATGATTTGCTAAAGAGAGTGGAAAGGATGATAAGATAAAATATGGGTATGTTGAAAAGGTAGCCTAATTTTAAAAAGCAGCCTTGAAACAGCAAACTAGCAAAACAAAAAGAACAATAATAATTTTTTTCTCCAACTTGGACCATAGAAGACAACACCTCTATCACAGAAGTTTCTTTTTAAAAATTACTTTTTTTCCCCCCCCAAGAAAATACAGTCAAACTAACTAAAGAGAAACATGAATATCAGCCAAACAAGACACTGTTAAGCTGAAATAATTAAGGGGTCCAAGTGACCACCTGTATCAGGAAAAATCTTTGCACCCCCCCCCACAGAAATGCACCTGAAGTAACTGAGAACTGCTCTATGCATCTCTCCAATGACTTGGCATTGTTGAATCTAGGGAAACTACAAGACTTGCTGCAGTCAATCTCAGTCCCAGGCCCTAGACAGTAGCTTGGCACCAGTGTGAAGTTGCTTCTACACAGTGCTGGATGGCCAAGTAATGATATTCCACCAGTTTTTACTACTAAGGGCTTTTAGGCAGTTATCAACACAAGCTGCCAGTCAAATCAGTCCATGATGATATCCCCGTATACATTTTCAAAATGCTAAAGCATCATTCTCTAGCCACTTGTTAATCTGTGGCCAGCATCTAGGCTCACCATAGTTTGTTCTTTCTTTTCTTGTCCCATTGGATCTGGTTTGTTATACCCAGGGGTTGTGTCTACTGCTCTCTCAGCTTATTATACTCTATTATTAAACACATGAGGAAGGCAAGTACTCATGACCGGAGCTTTTATTCAGATCTGACTTTGAGTGCCATCCTGAGGAAAAGACAGTGAAGTTGTCAGAGGTGCTCTGTTAGAGCATTTCAGCACAAGAATTTAGACTGTTCTTAGTTATGTCCTCCAGGGTGACAGCAAAAACTTACTTCCCTGCCTTCCATAATTTATAGAAATACTTTACCCTGCAAACATTGCCCTGAGGGGGAAAAAACACAAACCGAACACCATAAAACAAAACCTTCACGGTCCACTAATAAAACCCATCAAAACACCTGGATAAAATGTTCTTCATCCAAAAAAACCAATTTCAGTTGCTTTGTAAAATCTTAACAAAACAGGATAGAGGAACACACTTTATAAAAGGAAATCCTACCTTTTACAGTTGAAATTAGAGGTAGGCAACGAGAAGAGTTGCTGAACTAATTTTAAAAGGTATGGGGCTTGTGCTCCCAAGCCTGGGACCTGCAGCTGCTCTGGACCTCTGGCAGCTCTGCTAGATCCACCTCAGCCTGGCCCTAGACACCATCTACTGAAGTACAACAGCATTGTTAGGAACATACTGATAGGACATTTCTCAACTAGATTTTGTTCAACTAGATTTTCCCATTAGGTTTTAGTGGGAAGAATAATTTGTCTTGGGCAGCAACACAAAACCAGTTAAAACATCCAATGGTATAAAGCATTGGGGAAAACTAACACTAGTGTTTTGCTTTGTCCTGACTCTAGCAAAAAATACATTACCAGTCTCAATCAGGTCACCCAGGGGTGGACCAGGAGATACCAGAAGAAGAAAAGCATCTTTTTTTTTGGGAGTTTTAAATTGAAGTCTGTAGGAGGGGATACTGGGAACTGGATAGTTTTGCCTTTTACCTGTGTTTAAATGTTTATTATCTGTTATACACGATTAGAAGTTAAAACTTTCTCTGAAGAAAAATTTGTGGTTTTTGCACTGAGTTACCTTCTGTTTGTTAGGCTGTGACAGGAACAGAAACACTTTGCACGGTGTTGCTGCAGGGTGAAGGTTGTTTTTCTGTGTCCTCTGTCTGATTGCTGTTGTTCGGGCTGTATCTGTGTTATCCCAGGAACTAAGATTTTGCAACTTATACCCAGGCAAAACTCATTAGAGACAGAGAGTAAATTCTGGATTAAGCAAAACACAAGGACTGTAGGGATATTTCTCTTCCACAGATAGACCACAGTGAAGATAGTTCAGAAAATTACAGATGTTTTCCAGGAATGAGGAAGAATTATAGAATTGGAGCTCAAGGAGTATTTAGAGAAGCATTTGGGCAATGCTCTGAGGAACAGGGTGGGTTTCTTGGGACTGACCTGTGCAGAAAAGGGAGTTAGACTTTTATGATACTTGTGGGTCCCTTCCAATCCAGAACATTCCATGATTTTATGTTTTCTGTAACTCTTGAAAAATGGGGATATTCCAAAAGCCTGCTGTAGTTCCAATATGTAGAAAATGAAAGAAAGATTATCTGTATGTCAGTTAGCCAGGATTGGTTCTTACAGAGACTTAATGTAATTGATTATCTGGTATCAATCCTCAGTTCAACCTACCTAATTTTTTGAAGTCTATAGGTCAAATTTCTTTGACACCAACATATTTCTCTTATTTTGTCTTGTTCTTTACCAATGAAAATAGAAAATCATATCTGAATGTGTATAGAGAGGAGAGGTAATAGGGATACTGGGCTTTTCAGAGAGAAACAAATTTCTTGCTGCCACTTGTTGAAAAAAGATGTTTAATTAAACAAGTGAAACTTCATCTACATTTCTGAGGAAAAATAAAATTTCAAATGAATGCTAATATAGGAGAAAGAGTCACCCTAACCAAGCAATGCCTTGGAATGCCTTGGCTGGAATCTAAGCGGGCTGCTTTCCCCACTAGATATTGTGCCCTACTGACATATTCTGTGTAAGGGATATGGATACTGCTAACACTCAATGCTAAAACAGCTTGAAGACAGATTCAGCTTTATGATGTATAAGAATTTGCAAATTTCTTTGGTTAATGATGAAGGGATACAAAGTAGTCAAAGAGTAGGAACTTTCCAGGTTAATGTAAACCAAGAAATTGCTTATGAGGTTGCTAAGACCCTATTATTTAGGGATGCCTCTGTACAAATTAAGGTACATATGCTGCAGTCAATAATATGGATTTTATTTAACAATAAATGCCAGGCAGAGAAATTAAAAAGGGGGGAGTCAGAGAGACATTTCCTTTATTTTCATAACAGGAACACTCAAAAGAGTAAAAATTGTTGTCAGTCATCTAACTAATTATATCAACTAATTGCTGGTGTGAATTGATTGCTGATGATTGGTGAGACAATAATTTATGAGTAAAATAAAATACTTTTGCAGAATTTCCTATAATTAAGAGATAGTAAGACAACCTATTTCCAACACAATCATATGCAGTGTTGTTCAATGAGAACCAAGAATGCAAGCAGTCTTTTATCATTCATGCCAAAATATCTAAAAATTGTGAGAATATCAGAGGGTGCTTCTTCATCATGAGCTCTGAACATAATTATGAAAAAAGGGGTAAACTATTTTCTTGATTCTTTGAAAAGACAGATATAAAGCTGATCTTATTTCTGTAAATAGCACTGTCAAAGCATTAAGAAATTGTCTCTCTGGTACTTCTTTTTGTTTTTAAAGAATACTCAGAAATGTCAAGGTTGAAAAGAAAGAACACCCCAGTGACACAGAAGCTGTAAAACAAGTCTGAAAAGAGAGCAGGAGAACGATATGTTCTCTAAATAAACATATGCTAAAGACACCCATCAAAAACATGATTTCCAAGAGTGTGAAGATAGAATTTGGACCACTACAGACTTAAAATAAAGTCTTTTTATGTATTTTGGTTGCTCTTAATCTCTGTTCCTGCTAGTATCTGGTTTGATGATTGATGTGCTGTTGCACCTCCAGAGACTCCTGATTCACTATTGGCAAACAAGATTCAGAAGCTTCCACTGTTCGTCCCTTTTGCTGAATTTTTGAAGAACTAAAACCACTTATGTTTTTGCCAGCATGAAATTTGGCTTGATGTTGAGTTTTATCTTCAAGATTTGGTGTTTGTTTTTGTGTTGTAAAGCAGTAGAAAACATGACTTGTTTAACACTCTTCAGACAACTACGCAGTGAAGTCAACAGTCTTAAAACTTCCACCTAGTTATTCAAACTATAATACTGTTCTTTATCCTCTACACTATTGCCTCATCCACTTTGTTGTGCCATTCCATACTGCATATAATTTTCTGCCAAGAAAGTATTAATAATTACATATAATCATGTTCCAAGCATAGATCTCGGCTCCGTTAGTAGTTGTGAAAAAAATTCAGTTCATACTAGTTCATATTCTGTGTCCTTTGAAAGATGTTTTGGGACTTTTTGATACCAGAGTAACTAGATGTTGTCATTCATCCTTTAAAGTACCAATATCTTGCTCATTAGTTGTTTGTCTTGCTACTTAGGAGACATATACTTTTGTTGATTTGGCACAGCCTAGTTTTTGGTATCAGGGGAAGGCCACAGAAGCGGCTTCTGTGAGAAGCTGCTAGAAGATTCCACCATGTCCAGCAGAGCCAATCTCTGATGGCTCTGAAAATGGACATGCTGCTGGATCATTTAGAGAAGTTTGGAATGCCTCTGCAATGACATATTTAAGAAGAAAATCAAAAGAGTGCATTAGCAGTTGTTTTTTTTTTTCCAAGGGTGATGAGGCACTGTGGCCAAGGGACATCCCAGCACAGCACATGGCAATGCACCGCCACTGCAGCTGCCACTATGTTGGTGGGGCCCGTGTTGAGCCGTGCCTGCCTGGCTGCCCCGACCCTGCTGTGCTGTGGGCAGAAGGGAAGGGGTGGCAGCAACAGCTTGTCCTTCCCAGTGCCCTGCATGAAGAGCGGTGTTAAAGAGCCACAGTGTCACAGCAGCTGCCACTGCCCATTCAGTGGCAGCGGGGCTGCCTAGCCGGTAGTGGAAATGTAGCAAGCAATAACCCGATGCAGAACCTAGACAAAATCAATCATGCTGCAGAAACCTTTGAATTAGTGGAACTTGTTGGCTATGGTACCTACCAGCAGCAGTTTTTCTTCTAGTCAGAGAAGAGGAGGAAGTGAGGACATGTGAGGGAAACAACATGGCAGCACCAAGGTCAGTGGAAAAGAAAGAGGGGGAGGAGCTACTCCAAGCATCAGAGCTGAGATTCCTCTGCAAACCATAGTGAGGACCATGGTGAAACAAACTGTCCCCTTGTAATGCACGAAGTCTGTGGGGGATGCAGAGATCGCAGCCCATGGGAAAAGTGATCACACTGGAGTGAACAGATGCAGGCAAAGTTGTCATCTAGTGAGAGACCTGAATAGAGAGAGAGGGCCCGTGCTTCGAAACTAGAACAGCGTGTCCTTAGAGGACTGCACCCTGTGACATGCCACAACAATTTTGGGAAGACTGACTGCCCATGCAAGGGACTCATAGTAATAGCAGAGAAATGACTCCTACCCCTAAGTGAACAGAAAATGATCTCAGATGACAAACTGACCAAAACCCCCATGCCCTGTCTCCCTGCGCTGTCAGTGGGGAGAAGGGAGGGGCTAGGGGGGAAAAAAGGTATTTTAAATGCTTATTTTATTTCTTATTATCCTCCTCTGACTCTGTTAATAATAAATTTACCTTATACCTCAAAATTTGAAGCTGTTTTGCCCTTAGAATGTTTTTTTTCTCCCAGTCCTTATCTCAACTCATGAGCCCTTCGTTAATTTTTTTCCCTCTCCTCCACCCTGCTGAGAGCAAGAGGGGGTGAGCAAATTACTTTCATGGGTGCCTGGCATTTGGCCAGTATCAAACCACAACAGTATTCAAGTCCTTGTTTCTTCTTTTGCACGTCTGTAACAATCAGTCATCATCATTTTTGGCCTCTTTAGCTTTGCCTTTGCCTACATCTAGGTGGATAGTTCAACATTAAAACAATTTTTTAATACTGGTGTGCTTCTGTTAGGAGATTTATATGTTCACTAGATAGAGCTTGTCTCTCCCCTTGTCAATCTGCCTAACCTCAAAAATGATCTTTACCTACATAAAATAATTTAAATTGCTCCAATAAAAGAAAAATAATTTCAATGTGCAGGTTAGGAAGCCCCGACTGAAAATATCCCAAAACTCAATGTTTTGATGAAACTTCTGGAAAGTAGGGACCCAGGATCTCAAATTACCTTTGGAAGAGGAAGAATTTGAACCTAGGCCATCAATATGTTAGCTTCTTTTTCTAATTACTTTACAAGTAGCAGGTGGAAGGTGGACCAGAATATCTTCTGATGACCTTGACCTGGATCACTTCAAGGCCATTCTGCCTCTGAGGATGTATTAACACTTTTTATTGATTTTTCTAACTAGCCAAATTAGACTTTTCTCTGCTTACTATATTATTGTTATGCACACTTGAGTGTATTTTACTCCTCTGTGAAATGAAGATGAGAACACACTGCCCGTAGTGAGCATTTAAAATTCCAGCTTTCGAACATCTCTTTCTCTCTGGCCTAACTTGGTTTTCTGCCAAAAAAAAAAAAAAAACCCCCAAAAAAAACCCTCCAAGATAATTTGATTTCCTGGAAACTATAACAATTAAAGTTTGGAGTTCTGGTAGAAACTAACAAGGTGAAATTCAAGGACCTTAGGTGATAGGTGAACAGACTAAATTAAAGGTCACATGCAATGTGTCACACAGACAGAATACTCTGAAGGGTTTTGTTCTCTCTCTTGGAAGAGAGCAACAGGATATTCAGTGGCATTTAAAATTAACAAGCATCACTAATACTTTGCAAAATATCAATTTTGCAGGAAAGTAGGGAGTCCAATAGATTTGATTTAAAATTGGATAGATGTTAAAATACTTGTGGGATATTCTGCACTATGTACTAATGAGAATCTCCGTGAGAACTGTGAGGGTCTTGAGTGCTTGAACAGGCCTTAATGGCCCTGTCCTGTGTCACCTGGGGGCATCATCCTCTGGAGACCACAGCACTGGTGGTCCCTCCATGGGCTGAGGAGTCCCTTTTCAATTCAGCATTTTGCCTCAAGTCCCTACCAGGGATACCTTATCAGAATGCAGGTTTCCAGTCCAGTCACAGCCTATGCTTGTCCCCGTTTATGATCCCTCTTGATCCAGACTCTGTCATGTCTGGATTTCTTCATTTATGGAAGCCTGTATAAGTGAATTGATAGCAACAGCAAAACCATGTCACTTAAAGCTAACACTCTGAAAGATCAGAAAGGGCTCACTGTTCATGACTTCTCAAAGACAACATGAATTTCCCTAAAAATGGATGTGGAAGACACATTGCAGCTAATGTAGTTCAGATTGAAATGTAGCCAAATATCTGCTACCTTGCTTTCTATAAAATTTTTATAGAAATACTAAACACTGTAAGATCTCACTCTTTTCAAATTATTTTTTAATCATGGGTTCAATCAGGAGCTTCTTATAGTTTGCCTGCAAAGAATATTGACAGATTTATACCTGCCCTGTAGATGTAGGAAAATCTGGAAGATCATGGTGAAAGGGTAGAATGCAACAAAGAAGAAAAATATAGGATCATCCTTACTCAAGGGAAGAAAGATAAATAAAAGCACAAGAGACTCGAACTTCTCTGAGGCTTGAGACTTAATTCAGATAGGTCTGCATTCATGAAAGCAAAACTAACTTCTAGAAAAGCCCTGCCATGGGTCAGTATTTTTAATCGCTCCATCACCTGCAAAGTCTTAATTTACTCTAGTCTTGCTTGTTATAATGTCACAGAAAAATAATTAAAATGCCCTGTAGACACATTATTGTTACACCTCATGCCTCAAGTAATTTACATTCTTTAATCCAATTAGTTTTGTGCCTATTTTTTATTATTACTATTATTCTTTTGCGGATATGAAGGTGCTTAAATTACAGAAAATTAGGTGTTCTCATCCTCTTTCAGAAAACCTCACATTTGTAGCTTCTGGTGAAGCTGTAATTCCTAGATTTATTACTGCAAAATTGAAAGCAATTTATAAATTGCCATTACAGACTACTTTATGAAATTTTCTATGCAAGACACAATTCACAATATCTGTCGGATTGCTTCTAAATGTACAATAAAATATTGCCAAAATTTAATGTATGTTTTTCTCCCAAATTTTCAGAAAGAACACCGAAGACTAAGAAATTTGATTGCCTTCTTCCATATATTTGGTAGCTATTATATCAGTTTCATAAAGCTTCTATATTCGCCCCGAACTTTCATTGCATTAAATAAACTTTCAAAAATTTAGAGAAATCTCATGTTTTCCAAGCAGATCTATGTAATGATTTAACATAAAGTATTTCCTAAAATACATGAAAACTAAGCTTTTATTAAATCTTTTGGGTATAAAATAATTAAATTAACTTATTGATTTTAACAGCATCAATTTTTCTCATCCCTTTTCATTAAAAATCAATGGTGTCTGTCATTCTGTGTCACAGAATCGATTCTTCGGTAACTAGTATTCTTAAAATTGTTTCTCTAATGCCACTTTTAAAATACAGACAAAGAAGGAGATGGATTTTTCTTGAAGATCCAACATGTCAAAATATGATTTCCCATAACAACTAAAATGGAAAATAAACTGAAGTAATTGTCCACATGGCAATTCTATAAAATGTTGGTGATAAACAATATTATTAAAGTATTTTCATGGCAAAAGCTTGAACTGTACCTTTTTCCTATTAGTTAGCTATTCCCAAGAAAAATCCCCAAATATTATTTTACATTTTTAGTTTATTTTCAAATGTATTGCATACATTAAAAATACCTCTGCAGAGGGTTACAGATTCACAAAACCACCTTTCCCCTTCACTTTCTAAAGCAGGGATTCTAAATGGTGATTCAAAATTCTAACTACACTGACATAATTATAAAAATGGTTCTCTCTCATCTTAAAGAAACTTGTTAGGCAAAAAATTTCAAATTATTATAAATTAATTATTTATATTTTATTTACAGCTTCTCCATAATCAAGAATATTTCGACTGTTTTATTCCACTTGAGGTCAGGAATTTGAAGGGGAAGATAATGTTTCCTTATGAGCTACCAAGCATGTCAATATCGGAAAAACTTTACTGTCGACTGAGGCAGCTAAGCAGTCCTTTGGAAGTCTGAAGCAAGATTTAGACTGATTTCCAAGTGTGTTGGCCTATCTGATGCAGAGGGAATATTCAAAGTCAAGTCTTTGACTTGTTGAAAAGGAGTAAAGTTTTTTGCATGCACATCAAGTATTACTGGTAACTATTTCCACCTAAAAGCCTAGGTCACTCTTGTGTGAATGTAGGAGATAATGTATCAATTTCTTCCCCATGCAAAAGTAGCCTGGCACTTAATTTATCTTACACAACAGTGCTGTGTTTCCTATTGACAGGTCTATCTTGTTCTAATTTTGACTGACTTGGAATACCCCTGAATCAGTGCAGCGCAAGCCAAGGTATCAAGTGTATCTATCTGACCATAAAGAAATGCTTAAGATAATGATCCTCTAAACAGCATATCATAACCATGATTATATACCTCAGGTATGTGAGAGGGCAAGAGAAAAATGGCAATGTTTCCATAAGAAAAATTACCTTGGGACAAAGACATTTTAATATCTAGGTCTGAAAATTATCAGTAATATTATATGAGGAAGTTTTATGATATGCTTTATAATATGCTCATGAAGATTTTGAGAATGTCTTAATTTTTAATGTCTAATGTTATATGCGCACATCAAAAATGAGAGAGTACCATGAGAACTCAGATTTAAAAATGTGGTATTTAGAAATTATGTTAAAGGTATTTATAAAGATTTGGGGGCTTTTATGCATTTTTTGTTTTCTGTGGGTTTTTTGTTTACTAGGATGTGCAGCAGATTTGACACTACCTCTAGTGGCTTCTTTTATTCATTACAGTCATATACTAGCATACTTTTGGAAAAATTCCACATGAAATACCGTCCCATCATATTTCAGAGACATACAGGGGCAAAAGAGTGTTGAAAATGAAATCTCTTATGCACATCTGAAATTTTTATCCCCCTCTCCCCTTCCCCTACAAACAGGATAGGATACCTGGAAACTGAATTTAAATGTAAACTCCAACTACTAAATTGGACTAATCTCTTACCCGGAATCATTAAGCCAAATAGTGTTCTACTCATTTGACTGACTTCTTTTTGTATTTCGAGCTTTGCTTTCTCTGTATTAAAAAAAAAATAATCCACAGAATATAAATGTACAGTATTTTGGTAGCGTCAAAGTAATTCAGTATAAAAAAATTCTTTTGTTTTTTTCATATCTTGATTCATTTTTCGTATGGAAAATATCTTTTAGGTTCCCACAAGAGATATGTATTTTGTAACATTACTTATTCATAATCACAATGGTCAAGATTATATGATTTTTTTTGTTTTGTTTTTTTGGTTTATTTGGTTGAGTTTTTTTTATATATTGGGTAACGTAAAAGAGGAACTATTGTATAATTAAAAAAACAAACAAAAAAAGTCAACCCAAAACCAAAACAAGAGTAAAGAAATATTTTTCACTGAAGTGACAAGCCTGCCACTAGAAAATGCAATAATGTGAAAATTTTACTTTTACTCCCTTTTTATTCAAATCCATGGTGTTCAGGTTTTATTATGATTCTTTTTCCTGTAAAATGTATTTATTTAAAAATGCAAACAATTGTTTATTCATACATCAGCAAAATTGTACTCACTGCATTTTCATTTAAGATGTTAATGAATGGCACAAAATCTTCCATTCTTTCCCATAAGGATTCATTTATATGTGATCAGAATCTCAAGAACAAGAGAAGAGGGGAAGATTAATGCATAATTTGCTTTCCATTAGCAACATTCAAAACTTACCAAGCTCTTTTCTTGTAAACTCTAATTTGTATGATTATGTTTAAGCCCTGCTGTCCTAGATGAATGAAATAACTATTCAAAAGTTTTTGTGTTTCTTGCCTTGTAAGGAAACACTGCCCACTTTCTTAGAGAACTGGCTGCTTCCTTGCTGTCTACTGTGGTGTTGCAGCCTATGATGGCAAGAAGCTGTTACTAGGAACTATCAGAGGCAGCATGAACTAAGACTTAGAGGATACTATACTAAGAATGACATAAAAGTCAAGGTAAGAAAGCAGTGATAGTCAAAGGATGTTGGGTTTCTGCTAAAGGTTTCTTTCAGAGAAAAGAAACCAAAATAGAGGATGATAGTTCATTCTGTTTCAAAGTAAAGTAAAAATTGGACAAGTAGCTCTTCCTTTACACTGAATATATGAATTCAAACTTGTAAGTAGATAGGAGAAACTACGGATTTTTTTTTCATAATCAGAATACTCACATATGTACCTGTCCTTACAAAAACGTACTCGCTGTGCCACACCATGGTTTATCAACCTACCAATGAAAATTTCATGGTGAACAGAAAAATATACTATTGAATGAAATATTTTCAAATTCAACTTCTCTAAATCAGATTAAATGTCTAAAACTGAGGTTACTAAAAAAATCGCCATTTTGGTAAGAGAGTCATGTCTATAATGTAGTGGGTTGGCAAACTGCTCAGGAATTCAGAAAAGGAGCGAGAAAGAAAATTCATGTCACTTCAAAAGTTATTTGCTTCTCTTTGAACTTGTTAGAAATTAATTCACAAGGTATTTGAATGGCTACAAAAAATAATATTGAACTTTTATTGGACTTTCTCAGATTTTGCAAGACAATTCCAATGTTTAGACAGAGTAAACATCTAGCTAATATATAAAAAATCCCCTAAACTTGCAATAATTAATGTGCAGAATGATACAATTACAGAAAGCACAAATTTTAAACTTTACATATATTTTCATAGCAATTGCATTTGCTTTCTTGTAAGTAGTTTCATATATGTATTTTCCTTTCATTAAAGTTTCATGTGAATTTATAATTTTATATATTATACCAAAAAACCGGTCACAGAAAAAGAAAAACACTAAAAAACTCAAAGTATTTGAAAAGCACTCGGAAGATAATAGAAAGATAATAGGCAGCACAGACCTGTCAGGAACAGTTTTTGATAAACAAGTTTAATTAATTTTTGACATTGTAACTGGCCTTGTATGTCAAAGGGAAATAAGGGATGTCCAGCCTTGTCTTGAATACAACTTCTTATGTTCATGTAACAAGTCGGAGAGCAGTTAAAGAAAAACTATAGTACAGGTACACAGCTCTTTGGAACTATATTGAAAGATTTTCTGGAGGTTCAGAAAAACTGAAGGATTTATTGGTTTGTTCTTCGTCTGATAATAGATGATTTCTTAAATAATCTGGCCAATAGAATAGAGAAGTCAGGACTAAATTTGGATGATATCAAACTTCAGAACAGTTTTATGGGCTGAAATAGAAGATTAGAAATCCACAACCTTAAAAACAATATACAGAGATGAGATTCAAAACAAACAAACAAAACAACAAACAAAATCCCTTATTTCACTTAGGGCAGCTGCACCATATGAATGGAGGAATATGAAACTGTGCTCAGACTGTAAAGTAAATGAAAAACTGTGTAGGAGTTCTGCAGAAAGGTTTCTGAGACCTAAGCATGAATCAAAACCACCATAATTCTTAAAGTAGTAGTATGCCTGATATTTTGTTGCATGAATAGGAGAATAGGCTGTAATATTTACTAACATTAGCCTTCTGCTCTACTCAACAACTCTGAAGTTTCTCCAGGGGCACTGGTTAGGGACAAAGTTCAGAAAGATTGGGTTAGATATGTAGAGACTCTTGAGAAGGAGAAGAGAAGACTGAGTTAATCATGTTTTCAGCAAAGTTTTGCCAAGCAAAAATGGAGTAAGTTTATTTTTTTTCCAATTTTCTGTGAGATATAGAAAAAGGAAAAATAGACATAAATTGCATCCAGAATGTCAGGTTAGACACTAGAGAAATTTTTCTATCACTAAGGATAGCAAGAAATGTAATAGATTGCCTGGGGAGGCTGTGGATTTCTGTCATTAAAGTCCTTTAGAACAGATGGTGAGTATCTGACAGAAATGATGTACCAATGCCTAATTCTCTCTTGGGACAGAAGGATAGATTAAATGACCCCTTAAGGTTCTCTCAGCTTCTTCTGCCTTTTTTTTCTTTCCAGGTCTAAAATATTTTACTGTACATTAGATTTTCTTATGCACTTTGATTCCTGAAACTGTTCTGTATAAACTCTGGTTTACTTGCCAGCATCCCTCTGCCACAAAGGTTCCCTCTCCCCGAAGACAAAGAATTAGATATTTATTTTCCCCAAAAGTATTGCATAGACTAAGGGATACGTGTGACTATGTCATGTCAACTAACAATTCTCTGTCAAACAACTTTTGGCATACTGAGCCCAAGGAAAGGAAGAATGCACACTTGATTTTAGAAAGCATGCTGTAAGTAAGCTTTCAAAATGTATGGTGTTTCAGAAAATGTATCAGTGTTGTAATCCAGCATAACTGGAATTATTTCAGTTGACCTTCCAAGGTGAGAAGTGTTTGTCTACCTTCTTTCCCAGGAGTTGTTTACTGTCCTACTCTTATTAAGTCAAAGGAGAAAGGAACAAGTCCCCAAATAGCAGAGCAATACCAGCTTAAATAGGAATTCAGCGAATGTATTCAAATTGAAAAATGGATTTGGAAGTATAGGTAAGCTTTGGAGACAGAATAGTATATTTTGCATTAATGGACATTGACTGAACATTTAAGCAATTTATAGTTCATCTTCTAAGTTTGATGAACTATTTTTAGATTTTTCATGTTTATATACTTCTTACCTGGTGCTTAACTCAAAATCTCCAAATAAAATTTTGGGTTGATATGCCACTTTTCGAGGGAAACCTTGTGGAAAATGAGGTTTGTTTAATCACATTATATTTTTTATTGACATGGGGTAGAGAAATTTTGAATTGCAATGTATTAATATTGTAGTACTTTACTGTTTCAGTACCAGACAAAAAAAATGTTAAAAAATAGCAATTTTCTAGGTAAAATTCATTGTAGCTTCTGGTAAGCAAACACGGTAATTGGACTAAGCTTTCTTATGATTAGAATGTCTCAGAGACCAAAAGTGCTTCTGGTACTACAGCCATTTTCCTTTTGAAGTCTTACTTTTCATAAATAATTAACATGTCACTCAAAACTATTCAAATTAGACATAGAACCATTTTTCTCTTCTTTTTTCTTCTTAATATAGCTTATAGTTTTTCTAACAACTAATAAAGTATTTTATTAGCATTTTAGTATTTCTGAGTTCTAAATTTTCATAAAGCCCTCAATAGAAACACAAAATATGCTCCTTATTTTTATAGATAATTAAGCATAGTTTGACTGCACATAATCAGAAGCCCTGTATGCCATTCAACTGGGGGAAAAAAAACCTGGCTATTTTGAATAGCAAGAAAAAAGTTTCTTCCTGAGCCTTCTTTATTGAATAAGAGCAAATATATCCACTCTATTACTATCCACTCTTTAATACTGTTTTATTTGTACATTTCAATTTCATACTCTACATACAACCAAACATACAATAATGTTATATGGATGATGATTAACAAGTCATGTAAAAAGAATGAGATATCATCTGGGCTGCCCTGCATTCCCCTTTGTAGATATCTTCTCTCTGTCCCAAAATTCAGTGAGCGTATAGAGGTTTTGTAGAACACTGAATAATCTGTTTCTAAAACACTTATTTAAAGAGAAAGCCTAACCAGAGTGACTGAGAACATGACTGAGGATAGAAAGATAATGGTATGGAAGTTCCAGGGAAACCTGAGTTAGCTACTTCCCATAAAGAATGCAGTCAACATGTCCAACCTCCGACACACAATGCATTCCAAGGGGGACTAAATGAATGACGGAGAAGAGTGGAGCCACCATGGCCAGGCTCTGCCAAAACCCTTGCAGAGCAGAGAACTCAGTGGTACTTTCCAGCTGATAAACCACACAGCAGTGAAAACCAAGGGAGAAAAAGGAAGATGTCCTGCTGTTGCATCAGCAACAGTGGCAAAATCCTAACTGACCCATGTCCCCATGCCTAGGTTATCTCAGGTACTATCCTGAGATATCCACCCCAAGACAGGACCATCACTCACTAGTAAGATCTATGACTAAAGTCACCCAAACTCCATCTAAATGTAAAGAAATAGTGTAAAAGTAAACTAACAATGGGGGAAGACTCCAGCGTAATCTTTGGGATCAGTTTAGGGGCTGAACCTGTCTTCCCATAGAGACACCCTTTGGGTAAGAATTGTGTTCTTTGCATGCTGAATGGTCATCTCAAGCTGGATTTTACTGGAGATTAGAGTTTGTTGGTATATTGCTTTGAATTATTATTACTTTGAATATGTATTTGCAGTCAAATACTATCACTGACAATTCTAGAGCCTTAAATTCTCGCAATTTCACCAATAAAGAGTCTTATTCTGCAAACTGTTAATGTGAGTCCTTCAAGGGTGCTGGCAGTCACTGGCAGTGCGTAAAGGTGTGGAGATCCAGGAGGAGCTTCTCTGTTTGGTGTGTGACCCTGAACAAGACATTTGAACTGCCCTCCAATCCAGTGAGACGGTTCACTGAAGGATTCTCAAAATGGGATACAGACAGACTGGTTGGGCACAAGGGTCTTGGCATCCTGGGGTGCTGACAGACTGATAAGACACAAAGTGTTTGAGAAAATCTCCTTTTTCCAACACAGAGCCTAACAGAATAAAATATCAGGTAATTAAGAAGCAGGAAATGCAAATGACAGAGGATTTGTATACATAAATAATATACATTTTTTATGTTAGGAAAAGGAAGTGTGATTTTTCTATATAACACTAAAAATTGTATTTTCAAATTCTTGTGTCTAAATGCCACTTTTAAAGAGATCAGTCTGAAGAATGTCATACTTATCCTATTATATAGACTACATTTGCATCAAAAAAATGTGAGCATAAAAAAATCCCATTACAAGGGTAAAAAAAGTTCTACAGCTGTGACAAATAATAAGTAAGAATACCTGTTTGTAGATAGGACCTTAATCCAGTGACTAATTATCCAACTGAAATACATCGGTAGCTATAAGTACTGAAGGGAGAACACAGGGTGAAAGAGATTAATAATTGAGGTATGACAAATTATGCAGGACTTGCCAGCCCATGGACAATGGAAGTTGGAAAACTATTCAGTATGTCAGGAGCTCAATCAGGTTTCTGCCATGGGAGTCTCCCCAACCTATCCTGAAACATATGCACACAGGAGTGAGAAAAGTTTTTTTTCCTCTGGCCTTCTCTCCTCCTCTTGTAACTTATCTATTGGCCTTGAGGGTTTTCTGGAAGGAATTTTTGATCCTCAGGACCTTGGCAAATTTTTGTCACAATTTTATTTAAAATTCTAATCAGCCTTGTTTTTGAGCTACCATAAATTGAAGCTGCTTTCCTAGAATTTAGAATGACACTTGTAAAAGTATTTATGTCCTTGTCTACCTTAAGCTTGTTTGCATTTCCATTATATCTCTACTACAGTGCAGCTACAATTCCATTGGAGCTACGTTGCAATTATCAGTCCAAATACTCTTGAAATACACAGAGGATTCCATATTTCCAAGGTTCCAATTACAGCAGGGAAATCTCACTGATCAAGCTTTCTTCAGTTAATGCAAGCACTTTCTATTGGTCTTGACAGGCCTGGGTGAAATGTACCCTGAGAAATCTCAGACTGCTGAATTTGCCAGGTTTAATCTTCTGTTATAGTCACAAACACAGCACAGAGACAAATCTGTCTCACTCTTAACTGCAATATACTTTATCCATGATGTTAGATTAAATTAACTATACCTGTAACTAAATAATTTTCCAAAAAGCTCAGTACTACAGTGAGGCCATGGTGAACTATTGTTATGTTACGTTATGTTTGTCTTCAGTCTTTCCCATTTAGCCTAGAGGAAATATTTATTAAAGTGCCTAGCAGGAACAAGATGATCTCTGTACATCATACACTGTGAAATGCCATCTGACACCCTGAGCAGGGATAATATTTCAAGTGGCAAGTCTCACTCACTAGAGGAATTGTCAGCAGTTTATAGGACTTTTTGAGAGTGTCTACTTTTGCAGAATTATAGAATGATAGAATGGTTTAGGCTGGAAGGAACCTTAAAGATAATTTATTTCCAGCCCCTCTTACATGGTTAGGGACACCTTCCACTAGACCAGATTGCTCCAAGTCCCATGCAATGTGGCCTTGAACAATTTCAGGGATGAACTGTAGCAGTGGTTCAAGCCCAGAGATTTATATATCCCCTGAGGAATTTGTGGGGGCCTAGAGAGTGAGGCCCCTCTGAAGTAGAGTTAGGTTTGGCCTTGGAAAGGGGTTCAAACTCCCCCCTCCCGTCCTTCAGTTAATAATGGTATCTTGTGTCTCACTCTTTCCTCCCTTACTCCTTCCCGACTAGGCCCTGACCCTCTGACCCTTCCCTGTTCCTCCCCTGTACCGTTAAGAGATAAGTTGTAACTCTCAGAATAAAAGTCTGAAATTTGGGGTCTCCGGGGTCTTTTGTCCCTGAACCTAAGCAGAGCAGACCATGGTGTGTTGTGTCTGATTTTGGGTTCCAGGCAAGGGAACACTCTCTCTCTCAGCAGCTCTCTAGCTTTTGGGACAGTGGCCACCATCCCAGGGAAGTCCAGCTCACAGCAAGTGGAAAAGTAGTCCCTAGCTGAAGTAGACTTTACCAAAAAGGAAACTTTCAGAACAAGCTGCCGAGCCACCGGCCGTTCCTACTGGTCAACTGTCCGGCCCTCTCCACCGGCCACAATGAAGTGTTCACAATTTCTCTGGACAACTGTGGCAGGTCGTCTACTCCCCTTCCCCCCTCCTCTCTACCACAGGTAGCCACGTGCATAAAGAGATAACCCAGGGGCTGAAAGGCCCAGAAAGGGTCATCTCTGGCACCAAAAGGGCTCAAGCCTCAGCTAAGAATCAACATCTTAGTCTAGAGAGTTCATGTGGGAAGAGATGAAAGAAATACCTATGACAGAGAAACACCATTTTACACTATAAAAGATACACAAATTATGACTGAGGCAGAAGCCTCTACATGCATACCCTGAAGGTGTAAGGGACTTCGCCCCGAGTCCTGGACACAGGCTTATGGTTACTTTTCCGGAAATTGAGGGAAAGGAGTTTGATATGTGCTCCACCAACAACTGGATGGTAAGATACATTGAATCCTAAGCTTATACCATTTCTTCGCTAGCTGTAACTGAAGCAGGTACCTTATTCTGCGCTGTATGTTAATCTACTAGTAGTCTTTTTGTTGCTTTATTCCTATGTAGTATTGGTTCGCTTTAAGTCTTATGTCTGTTAGTTTCTTTGTCTATTAATAAATAATTAATTCTGTAATAGATTGAATGAGCCATTATTAAAAGAACTTATGAACGAGAGTGGATTTTGGGGTGCTGGCTGCCTTAATAAAGCTACTGGTGCTGCCAAGGCCTGGGCAAAAGGCAAAGGCTTATCTAAACTCCCACATCCATTCATGACAACAGCCTGTTCCAATTACTCAGTACCCACACAGTAAAGAATTTCTTTCTAATCTAATTCTATTAAAGATTCTTTCCTTTTAAAGTTGCTACCACCTGTTCTATCATTAAATTATTCAATTCAACATGTAACAAGAAATATTTGAGCTACTTGCTTTGGGCCGGATGGTCAACTGGTTTAGAGTCATTAAGCTATTGAAGTATATAGGACTATGACGATTTGCATAAGTGAAAAAGTTTGCAGTCTGTTGATAAAGCCTATCTATGTCAGGTCAAAAAGAACTCACAGACAGATAATTTTGGGCACTTGTGTATCATAAACAAGCTTAGCTGCAATATATAAAGGACACGATAAAGCACTGGTATTTGGGAAACCAGTCCAAAAGAAGAGAAGGATCTTTGACCAAAGAGGATGTCAGCTTTCTTCTCTGTGTTACTAAGTTACACTTTTCTGGGTTACCTGATTTCAGTGGAGACCCATGACAGCACAGCCCTCTTAGTCATATCCCAGTTGCACATTCCTCTGCATATTTTATCCTACTAATGTACTCTATTTAATATACTGAGAAAGAAAGAAAAAGAGATAACTGAAGAAACAAAGAAAAGAACATCACTGGGCTTGCCTTATTTTTCCAGGAAAACTAAAGAAGCAGAGGAATGGGCTGGAGAGCTGCTTTAAAAGACCAAGAGAATTACCTTCAGCTGGGAGATGAGAAAACAGCTCTGGGAATGTGAGTATTTCTTTTGGGTAGAGAAGATGGAATATATATATTGAGAGGAAATTATACTGAAAGTGGACTATTTTAACAATCTTTGCCTGGAATAATCTGACCATCAGAGTATGCTAACTAATGCTTAGTCAGTAATAGTATGGGGGCATTTTGACAAACTTAATAAGATCAGGAAACAGAAAACATTCTGTAAATACCTTTCCTCATAGACATTGCAAGCACCTATATATATGGTGACACATGTGCATATGCATCAATATTTATATGTACGTTTGGCATTTTGGAGTTGTTTCTATTGAATGTTTACAAACATCCAGATTCAATACATTCAATAACAGCTAAATTCCTGGCAGAATAGATGTGGCTACTGGCTATTTAAAAAAAAAATCAGATATTTTTTCATACAAAATTGTATTGTGATTATTTAATTAGATTTTTTCAGTACAAAGTGCCTATATCCTTCGAACATGAGCTTACTAATTACAGATGTAGAAGACTAACCTTTTTGTGATTTAACCTCATTCAGCCACTAAGCCCCACACAGCTAGTGATTCTCTCTCTTGGTGTAAGGGGGGAGAGAATCAGAAGACCAAAAGTGAGAGATCTCATGAGTTGTAATAACATCAGTTCAATACAGAAAGCAAAATCAGATTATGCAAGCAAAGCAAAGGAAGAAATTCATTCAACAGTTCCCACCAGCTGGCAGGTGTTCAGTTAACCTCAAGAAAGGAGGACTTTATCACACATAACTGTGACTTGTGAAGACAGATATGATCACTCTGAACATCCTTCCCTGCCTCTTTCTTCCTCCAGCTTTATATGCTGAGTGTGATGCCAGGTTCTATGTAATGCCCTTTTGGTCAATTGGGGACAACTTTCTCAGCTGTGTCTCCCCTGAACTCCCTGTGCAATCCCAGCTTCCTCGCTGGTGAGGTAAGGTGAGCAACAGAAAAGGCCTTGATGCTGTGTAAGAGCTGCTCAGCAACAACAAAAACATCCTTGCGATACCAACACTGGATTCATCAAAAATACAAAATGTAGCCTCATACCAGCTACCGTGAATAGAAATAATTCTATATAAGTCAAGCCCAGCATAAGCTCTGTGAAACTATAAGGAGCTCTTACAGAAGACCTTCTAATATATGAAATACAACTTAAATAAAATTCATTCTGTTAGAAAACGTACTTAGAATATTTTGAAATGGAAACTCCGTGATTTCATATGTTCAATATAAATTTAAGAAATGATAGCCTATATCTTTCTTGTTTCATTTTTCTGAATCTCTAAATTTCAATATTGGGCTATCATGTTATGACTCCAGAATTTAAAACTGAAATATTTCAACAGAGATAGACACCATGAAAATTATCCACATTACTCCCTGGCTGATAGGTCTGCCACTCTTTGAAACAGCCGAATTCCCAGTGCGCCAGTTGTCACTTTTGTTATCAACAGAGACATTTATTTCCATAGTCAGAGTGTAGCACATTTTAATGACTCTGAAATACAAGAAGACATGCAAAACTGATTTTGCATTCCATGCCCTTAAGCAAGCCTATTATCCATGTTGTGAAAACAGCAAGTTAGCATTTTTGTTGTAATTATTTGAGCTGATTATGTATTATGGTTCTGCTCAGACGCATTTTCTTCCAAAGCAGTTTATGCAACTACTAGCTGAGAAAGGCAAAGCAGCACTCCAGAGGCATCTGCCTTAAGACAGCCTCACGCAAGCTTCCCTTGACAAAGCCAGCATGATTTGTGATTGAAAAAGCCCACAATGTACCTATTGTATGTCTCAGATAAGAGTGATTCAGGACTGTCTGTGAAAGAACATTTTTTCAACATTTATACTAATGGTTGTAATAATTCTTAAACTGTGTATGTTTATGCTCAGCAGGACTATGATACTGGTGTCACCACCCAGAGATTTAAAAGGTGATGTTTTAATTAACCTGTTGGTTCCCTACAGTAAGGGACTACTGCTTCCCTAATGCACATTTCCAAAAAAACGTATTTTGATGAAATCAAAAAGAACCCCACGAGTGTGGTTTTCATGAAGAAATGCTTCTGCAGCTGTTAGGAAGAGGTGAATACAGCGGGTAAACTCATATTTACTTTTACATTAGTGAGTTGTAAGACTTTTATCCTACTTTTCCTTCATATTGGTCTCAGTGAAGAAAAGTACAGAGAGATTGGCAGTGGAGCTGGCTTATTGGAAAAATGGAACCAGCTGCACTGCAGACTGAAAAGTGTTGCCATCCTGGTATCTGAGGTCATTGAAGCAAATGTCCTTATTTGGGCCTGGAGTATAGGGATGGAGACATCAGGTTTCCTTTCTCTTCCGAGGATAAGGAGGGGTTGTCCACGCTGCAGAAAGGAATAGCCTTGTTGGGGAAGGGTAAGAGGACAATTTGCCTAGATAATGCACAAGAGGAAGTGCCCTAGCTGTGTAGCTGGGAGAGCTGTGCAGGACAAGCAGGTGTTTGCTGCAGAGCCTTTTAATGACAACAAAGACTGGAAACCAGAGCCAGTGTCAAATCAGCTAGGATGCTGGAATTGCAGTTTTAATGCAGAAATATTGTCTTAAGGAGCAAGGGCTCAGTAGCTCTGTGTTGTGAGAGTAGAAAAAAAAGAGTGGAAAAAACCACAGGTGGAAACACTGAGGTAGACCCATCTGTGCAGAAGAAGTTCAGCCATCCACCAAATACAGCCAAGTCTTGTTATGTGGTGAACAGACACATTACAACCAACCAGGCCTCAGAATATACATATATAGGGGTGCAATAATAATAAATACAACATGATTCTGTTTATAATATTAACTCTATTGTCTGGACCTCAAGGAGGAAGTGTACAATAAGGAATGTAAAGATTTGGAAAGGAACTCATAGAGCCAATCAGGATGAACTACCCAGTTATTCTCCATTTGTCAGCTCACTCTCAGACCACAACAAGGATATTAAAGAAAACCATAAACAAAAATTGCTGAAAATTCATATTAGAAGTGTAATTACTAATGGGAGAATACACAATGGAACAGTCTTCAAAACCCATAAGTAAAAATCTTGATTATTATAGCTAGAAATCAGTAAAGGGATCAAAACATTCTTAAGGTATTCTTCATTAGCCAGGTGTATTCATATGTAGAACAGATGGCCTTGAAAATAGTTACAAAGGTATTTTTTCTGCTCTGACACAGTTTTGTACGTGATAGCTTATTTTAAAATTAATTGCAGGCTATGTTGACCTCTAATTACATAGTATGGAGGAAAAAAGGTAATGCAGCCCAATTAATAATGAAAAGCCCTATTTGATTCTAAAACATGTTCAGAAATGGGCTGTTATCAATGTATGAAATGTGTTGTGAAACTTATTACATAATAGCTTTCAATTTTTCTCTTAAATTACTTATTTGGGAAAAAATTTTACATTAAATTGTTTTATTGCATTATTTTAAAATTAATGGTATAGAGAGCTATTGTTGCTTAAGATGATAAAAAAGTGAAAACTTCAACAGGGAGTAGTATATTGAATTTTAGGAAATTCAACTTTTGTTTATAGAATAAACAAATGGAGTTAATTTTGATTATTCAAATTTAAAAAGTTATTCACTTTCTTGTTTTCTTAAATATCTTTTTCTTAGAAGTACCAAGTGCAGTTTCGAAAACACACCTTACACATCAACATATAGAAATTAAAATACTGTTAGCATACAGCTCCACTACTTAAATCAATATATGCTGTATAATAAGTAATATAACTAGATAAGATTTTTGAAGATAATTAGTGACTTGAATTTTGTTATTATTTGGGCTTTTAGTTGATTTTCTTTACAAGGACTTACCTTCAAAGTGTATTTGATGATTATTTTCTGAAAATGGACCTGTTTCATCTGTTTCCACTTAATTTGGACATGACTTGGGATTCATAAAAGCTGCACATTGCTTTTGAGTTCTTGAACACTGACATAGATTAAAGTTATGAAGTGATGAAAGGAGAAAGGGAGAGAAATGGTGATAAAAGTATTAGTCTTTAAAATAATTTTATAAGACAGAGAAGATTTATTCAGATCTACTATTGAGAAAGATTATATGATTGAATGAATTTTAAATATTTTTTCAAAAATTGTAGATTCTTCTTTGACCAAGAATGCAGAGACACTGAGGAAGCAAAGAAAATATAGGTAATACTGTGTGCTATGGTTAATTTCAGCAGATAATTTAACCCATGACTGGATAAGCCACAAACAACAAAGAACTACAAGATACATGGTATGGAAGAGGCAGTCTAGGTGAAGGACTGAGGAGAATAACCATTCCATAACAAACCTGAAACCTCAGAAAACATGTGAGAGACTGAATTGTATGCTGCACATAGGTTCATAACCGCAAACATGACACAAAAATAAGAGCAAGTGGATAAAGATGAGAAATTTGAGAACCAGGAGCTTATGGATTATTTTACAGTAGTGAAAAGTTGACATCCAATTTCTTCTAAAAGCAGTAGGAGAAACCACTAATGTATTGTTCATGTTCTCATGGCATCACTATAGGTAAGGCTGTATCTTTATGTCAAACTTCTCTTAAAGAGAAGTTCCATAAGCTAGTTAATGGTTCTTTTCAAAAACGGAAGAGTATCGAAACAAACTGAGGATATTTCTCTAATTTAATATCTTCAGCTTTTTAGATGGCTAACTGTTCTGCTGGTTTTCTGTAATTTTGCATCGTATCTCAAGAGAAGAGTGTGGATGGTTAAAACACATTTTTGCCTAAAACTACAGATTCTATATTTCTAACATATTATTCTATATTTGAAGACTAACAAAAACTGTAATTTGTAAATATTATGATGCTTTCCCTTCCTCCAAAACTACAGAAAGCTGGCAGGCGGTGGGGGGGGGGTGGTGCAGGAGGGTAATTCAGAGGCAGTAGAAACCAAAATATTCTGTCCCAGTATCTGAGTTTCTGACTGAATGTGCAGTTTAAAAAAAATTATAACTTCAATAACTTAACAATATATAATAAGTCAAGATACCTCTTTTTTCAACTAAAAACTGTATATTATTCTGTTATTTATTTTGTGCTACCCTAATGAAGAAATGATCATCATAAGGCCAGCTGGCTTAAGAACTTTCTACACAATGAAAGATTTTGAATCTCTGCTTAGAGTAATCTCTGCCTTTCTGTTCTTTCTGTCTTGGAAGATGGGCCAGGAGACAGCATGTTTTTAATCATGCTTCATCATTGTTTTAATTTGAATAGCCAAAAAACTCCCAAATTATTAGCTGCTTTTCTAATTTTTTAAACCATAATCTGACTACGGAGGATCCGATGCTGATTTGAAGTATTTTATCCCTTATGTAATCACATTTAGCTCTTTTTTTCTTCTTTATTGTCAAAAATATTCAGATCTAAGAACTATCCTTTCCATAAGTGCAAAATCTTCCCAAATTTACTGCTGCTCATCTTTTCTGTCTTTTTTGTTGATGATTTTCTTGTAGCATTTATGGTGCCTCTTTCCTGCATCTTTTTTTTTTTTCAGAAATAAAGCAGCTAAGCAAGAAGACCTTTCAAAAACCTCCTCACACCAGAAGTACCAGCATAAGTCGTTCCAAGAAGGACAGAAAATTTAAAGATATAAGGTTTAATTATGAAAGAATAAAAGTTTAGGACTGTAATGAGTGCTATTGCAATTAGATTGTAGTCAATCTGCGCAGTACTAAAGCCTGAAGTTAATTTCTTGGAATCTTAAGAAATGTCTGCACTGAAAAGAGGATTGAGGTCCCATCTTCAAAAACACTTGGGAGGGGGTTTTTTATTTTTGTTTGGTTTTTTTTTTTTTTTTTGTTGGTTCTTGGTTGCATGCTTGCTTTTAACACACCTCAATTGTTAAATACCTAGTCCAGGATACAAAAAAAATCTATCCATACTGAATTTTTATCATTTACCTCCTAGTGAACAGACAGGTCTGTTATAAGAAAGAACAAAAATAAAATCTCTGGAGAGAAATAGTCAGAATCTGTGTCTGGCAGTGCATAATTTCCCAGCCACTGTATATTCTTTTCTAGAGCAACCTCAATATTATTTGTAAAGCTTATGAAAATATACAAGTTATGGAGAAAAATTTCATTAATAGGGAAAATATTCATCAAATCAGAACAAAAAACTTCTTATAATAGCCAGGTATCTGTAAAAGTTTTGGAGGGTTTTTATTTTTATTTTTTTAATTTAATATATTATTACACTTTCTGGAATTAGCAAATTAACAGTTCAAAGGAAAGCCTCTCTCAGTAGATGAAAAAAATGAGTGAAACATAAGCAGAGAAATTGCTACTTTGTGGAGAAATACCTTGGTGGGAGCAAAAAGGATGGAGAAAATTAAGAGCCCAAATGCATGAAAGGAAGAGGTAGATACGGGAATACTTTAATTTGTTTGCCTTAGCTAAAAGACAATAAAGAAACAAATAAGTGCTTGGCTTAACTATTTTGAGCAGTTAGACCTCTAAAAGAAGAACACAAAGTCTGGTGACTCAGGCTTTTCTATGTAATTTTATTTTATTTCTGTGATTTTTTGCCAGATGAACTTCTCAAGCTGCGTTTTTTTTTAATGTGTAAAATAACTTTAAAATGAAAGCCTGTGTTTACTGCAAGCCTCCGTTTTTAGAAGTTATTTTATTCTTTCATACACAAATGGCTGATAGTTTGTCTGTTTCATTACTTTTGATAATGTGAAAATTTTAATTAAGTATGGTATTGCAGCAATCAAGGGAAGCACTAAAAAAACACAGACAGAGAGTAAGGTTTTATGTCACTTAATCTGTTACAAAGTCCAACAACTCACTTTGCCAAGCAGTGAAAATGTGACTTGCTTTTACTTGAAAACACTATACTAATTGGAAGCAAGAGGAATTATCAATAACAAATACTGTTGATTTCTGTACACCACAGTATCTACTTACAGAGTACTTTAAAATTCAGCTCAGTTTTTAGCAAGATTTTTATACTAATAGAAAATTATAGTGTGTGAAAACATTAATAGACTTGGATTGGCTGATGAAGAAGGAATTTCCGAGCTCAGAATTCAGTCTTTGTTATATGACTCCATTTTTGCCTTAGTTTAAATTATGGAAGCAGTAAATAATAGGATGTAATCAGATAGCAGGAACAATAGCAAGTGTTGAGTTGCTAGTCCTAGGGGAGCAAAACTGATGTAGAGCTAAAGAGATGACATAAATTCTGGTCTTGTCAGATAAACTTTAGTCATTCTGCCACTCAAGAAGATAATATCAGATATTTAAGGCCGTTTTAAAGCTTCTCCTTTGGTAAGTATAGTCATTTATGAAGAAAGAAAGGAAAGAAGGGTGTTTGATAGCTCTGTGCAGGTTCTTACGTATACATTAGACTTTCACTTATTGCACTTGCCCATTCTGGAGAATTTATGCTTCAATATTTTCAACTTATTTTCAGTATGTGTTCTTGAGACAAAAGCAATGCTTCCTATTTCCTATAATCTATTTTTGCATAATTGCGATGAAATTATTTTTCATCCCTGCAGCAAGAACAACGCTTTGTGATCAGTCAAGCCTATGCATCTTTGAAGAATGTAACCATAGCTGAGAAATTTTCTTTGGCGAGATTCATAGCAGAAATACTGTTTTTACCTTGGTATTTAGGTTAGTGTGCATATATTTATCTCATTGATATAAGTCAGAAGTAGTAATCAAATCATTAATCTGAACAGGTTCTTTACACTTTTGAAATTATGGACATTTCTGACTAACAGGTAAATAAGACATAATTAGCAGTCCAAATGATTATGAAACAAAACTTTCTCAAAGTTTTCAATATCTTTTTTAGCCAAAACTAACAAATAGTTCCCTTGAAAAAATTTCCCATTTCTTGTTTTTTTTCTGAGGAGAGGAAGTTTTGTAAAGCTGCATGGTTATATTTTCATTATTTGGGCAGCAAACATAAAGATTAGAGAAGTTTTTATACTGTTGGGTCTTATTTTCACTGAGTTTTCAGGGATCTGATAAGGCATTTCTTGATGCTGGAAAAAATAAATAATTAGAGTAAATGGGGAGGGGTATGAGAAAGAAAGAAAAAATATGTGAAAACAAAGCATCAAATAAGCACTTTGTAAGTTAGAGAACATTCTGTAAAATTAAGGGAGAAACAAACACATTATAAAGAAGATGATTGGTTGAAAAAGTGAATTACCAGGAAAAGATTGTAAACAAGTAACACAGATTAATACATATCCCCATGTAGTTTTCACTGACAGTAAATATAAATGCAAAAATTGTAACAAACAAAGATAGAAGTCATTTTACTTTGGCTGAAACTTCTGATGTGGTTAGCACAGTTACAGATTCTTACATTAGAGCAGAAGTTTTACAGTGATAGTACAATTAAACTTTTAATTTCTTTTTAAGAAAAGAAATCTGTTCATAAGTTTTCTAGACTTCATCATAAGGGTTAACTTCAAGGAAAAATTAAACTTCCTGAGATTTATAAAACCAGAAATGTTTCAACGATGTCTTTCTTGAAAATCAAAGAAATCAAGGGCACCATGGACAAAAAATAACAGATTTAAGTAGCACAATATATTGTATGGCCACAAATCAAATCTCTCATAGACACAACTACAAAAGACCCAAAGTGAAAAAAGAGTCTGGAAGGTTATTATCTGCAGCCAAAGTCCCAGCATTAAGAAACTGAAGAGCAGTGCTTAATAGGTCAAACTTTGTCCCCATAAAGAAGATTAAATATTTTAGGGAAGTTGGAAATCATTGAAAGCGAACATAAAGTCTTGATTTGAAAAAATCATATATGACTCATCTGGTATCATTCCAAAAAGACAGTCTTTGGAAATCAAAGAGAATAGATTCTTAGCACTAGAAATAACAGCTAGAAAAATTACAAAATCATGTATATAAAAATTTGGTGTATAATAAATTAACCACTGACATGTTTCTATAAAGATTTTCAAGGAGTTTAGGAATTAAGCACATTCAGAACAATAGGAACAATTTCATCAAGATCTTGTAGTTGATGCTTGGTAACTCTACTAGTATCTCCACAAATATCATATATGTCTATTTCAGAATCAATGTATTTAAATGCTCATACAGGCTGTCCCAAGAGGTATGTTTTCAAATGTTCGTATCTAGGTCCTTTGTTCAAGGTTCATTTCAATACAATATCTTTGGTCTTTCCCTCATTATTCTTCCCTTCTCCAAGTTTCTTCTTACTCCACTTCTAAAAGACTTATGCCTGGCAAATTTTCTTTCAGAAGTATACAGAAATTGAACTAAGATGAAGTTCTTGTAATGACATAAAAATGGATAGCACATCTCACAAATGTACTTTTTTTCAGTTATATATTCATATGTGTTTTTCAATAAAAACCTTTTCTTTTTTATCCTGATTTTTTTTATCCTATGGATTCAATGACACATCACCTTCTGAACTTTTCCTGCACATAAGGATGGCTATTTGATCTCATTACAGCCCTCAGTGTTTGGAGGGGGCGTTACTGCTTTCTACTGCTGCATTTTTTCAGACCATCAGTACAACCCTCAGCATGATGACAATCTGTCATACAGAGACAATCCCTGTAGGGCACAGACAACACTGTTACCAGCCACTGATGATGCATTTCATCTCAGCCAGGCTTCTTGCAGCCCCTAGGACAATGCAGCTGCATAATTACGATTACATGAACCACTTATTCTAGGCCATATTGCTGAATATTTTTTGACTAATGTTGTGAATAACACCTCTGTAAAGAACATATTATAATTACACTGTTTCTTTTCTTGGGACTTTATGCTAATTGCAATGCTAGATGATCAGGAGTAGACTGGAACAGATATTAACATGAGAAACCTGTACAAACTTAAATTGAAGTCTCCTATCACTTTTTCTTGCCATTTCAAATCAGCATCTGAATACCCAGAGGTTATTTTATTAGCTTATGTAAAAGTTTCTTTTCTCAAGGAAACCAATCTTTCAGATGCTCAGAGTAAATGGATTTAAAAATGAAAGTTATGCATATAGACATCAGGATTTAATGCAGTTCTGCATCAAATCAGATTGGGACTTCTGGGTACCTGTGCAAGCTTAAAAAAAAAGAATTAAAGTGTATTAGATAATTAGTTTTAAAGGAAAAAAATATAGATTTATTTCATATTGCATTACAGACAGGGTAAGAATTACAAAAGTCTGACACCTTTATTGTTGGAAACAATGATCTTAATCATTTTGTCGCTTTCAGATTTCGAGACTGGATCTCACTGTGTTGTAAATTACATTTGAATACTAACTCAGGCAGAAAGAGCTGGTAAGAATCGTAAACTGACACTTTCCACCTGTTATCAACAGGTAAACCATGACAAAGGGTCTGTGCAAGGCAGTAAAGAAGTAAATACAACTTCTAAGGCTGTGCACTTGAGACATAAAATATTAGAACCATATATCATATGGTAGGCAGGAATTGCCTATGTCATGAATTAAAAATAATGAAGATATAGAAGCCTAGTCATGGGTATGGCAAGCTTTGCAGAGATGAGGTAATTTCAAGTAGTAGTATGGAAAAGCTATTACCCACAGGATGATCTTTTGTTTTTTTGTTTCAAAAGTTTTCATATGCTCTTTCCACAAATGTGGGATACTGATGTCCATTAACTAAAATATTTCCTTTTGTGACATATCTCAACTCCCAAGTCAGATAAAAAATATTTGGCAAAAATTTTATTAAGGTTTTGGGGTTTTTTTAGTATTTTTAAAGTGACTGTTTCAAAGCCAATAGCCAAAATGTCTTCCTACAATTATGAAAAACTAAATGAAGCAGAAAACTCTCTAAGGGAAGCTTTAGCTAGAAATTCCCCATGTCATCACAGGCATTGATGTTAGATTTTTTCCAGTGTATATTCTTCATTTTACCTATTTTCATGTTTAGCATATTAGTATAAATACTTGTGTCAATGTAGTGTTTTCACTGACTTGAAAAGGTTTGTTATGTGCTCATACAATAAGGTACCTCTTTTATCCACTGATTGCTGTGAAGTTCTAAAATTCCTGATGTATCATATATTTACTCCTGAAATAAAAGATAAAATCAACACTGATTTGTTAGATCCGGGATCAGTTTTTAGCAAGGTAAATGTTATTATGGTATATGACCAAATAGAGCAGCATAGGAAAGATCTGTGCAGCAAAACGATAGAGGATTCAGTGTTTGCACTGTGCATGTTTGGTGAGAATGGGAGAAATGTGTGGACTTTACACTCAGGACTGAATGTTCATAGGTGATTGAAAAACATTGAGTGGGCTCCTGGGCACATTTTTCAATTTTTTTCAACTGGAATTAATGCAGTTTGTGAGTCTGCAACTACTCAGTGATGTAAACCAAAGCATGAGAAGTGGGAACATTTAGGAGTTTTACTTGAAAAGCACATTCCTGGTGCAAATTTACAGCACTAGTGACCACATATTCTGTTTCAGCTTTAGAGTTTGACTAAGTCCACCAAAAAAAAAAAAAATTGAGGGGAAGGGGGAGAGGGGAAGCATTAAAAGGCACATCTATCATATGAAGTATCCCAATTAATTCTGTGCAAGAAATGCACAGAAACATGAGAAGTTAAATGTCTGGCACAGAACTTTGAGTAAATAGTGTCTTCCTCCACAAAGTCTCTGTCTTTATTTCTTCTAAATGGATAATGAAAGCTCTAGATGGCAAAGACTAGAAACACTTTGCCCTAGTGCCTGTAAGTTATATTATACCCAAGATCCAAATATTAATCCCATGAGAACAGAAATGCTTCAAAAATTTTACATAAATTTTTACCTTCACATCATGAAGACAAATAGAAAATTTTCAGAGAATATGGTTAATTATTGCTGATTTTCTTTCTTTGTGGTTGTTTCTCCTTCTTTGCTTGCTGCAATATGGCATTTCTTCCAATACTTGATAAAAAGTGAATCATATATTAGGTTTTTTTAACCATGGGAAATCATTAACTGTGTCCTTAATGAGAATCTGGGCTCTAGTGGAGATACTCTCGCCTATTGTATGAACAGTGATTTTTCACTTTCAGTGTGCTTTATTATGTTGAACTACTCCTTGTATTTTGTTAAATCAGCTTCAAAAACTCAACCAGATTACACTTACTGTGAGGATAGGATACAGTAAGAAAATAAATAAACAGGTTTCATGCTGTGTTTGGCTATTTTGTGCCACTTTCATGATGTACACTTTTGAATGTAACTATCCTCGTGATACATGCTAAAGTTCCCAAGTAAATTGATATATGATTTGTTGGCGGGCAAGTAAAATTTATCTTCTTTTTCAAGTAAATGTACAAAAGATTTAAAACCAATTGTCATTCTAAATATTTCTGTCCAAAATAACTGTCCTAATGAATTAAAATTTAAAGGAGCAGTCATGCAAGTTTTATTTTAATGCATTTGATTTTTTCTGGACTGAAATTATTAATTCACTTCCAGTTATATTCTGCCTAGTGAAGATAGATTTGAAAAACAACCTGTGTTCAAAGAACTGTTGGCATGATAATTTATTCTCATTTAAAATCCAAATTATAGCTCATTAGGGATCCCATATTCTGAGGGGAATGCCCATCATTGGTTTTGTTAATGATCCTCTAATACTATAATTCTGTATGCGTACATGCATTAATTTACATGTAAAACTACCAGTATGATTAAACTAGATTTACTGTAATGTCACAGCCTCTAGAACTAAATTTAGATGAAGACAGAAAGAATACTATCTTCAATATGTAAAAAGATAAAAATCTTAAGTGACATTAGCTTGAACCGAGTTTTTTACAAAAAATCTGGAGGAGAAAATCTAATTCACCTATTACATTGAAAACTTTCTATTGTAATATAATAGATAATTTATAAATTAGTGCAAAACATTATTCAACCATTAATTTTAATTATTATTTTACCCAGGTGAGTGGATTTTTTTAAACCTTTTTTTTTTAGCAATTACTGAGAACAGTTATGGCTGTATTCTTAAGGTCATTTTGTGACTTGGAATTCAAGCTGGTAACAAAAAAGTATAACTCATTTAATCTTAAAACATTTTAGATGTAAAAGTCAAGGCAGTTCTTGCATAATGACAATCCTTCACTAGTGTTGATGTTGTATCAAAGTGCTAATGAAAAAAGTTACTTAGACATTTATAAAAAAAATCAGGAGATATGATTCATCTGACCTTTTGCTAAAAGAACAAGAATGAAGAATTATACATTTCACCATTACCCCACTCCTTTGACATTTTCTCACTCAGGTACAGGGATTTTGTAAAATCCTAGTAATTCTGATTTGTTTTATTTGATGCCCACTTTGACAATTCCCATGTAGCGCTTTGACTTAGAAGCAAGTCATGAAACAACTAGGGGTTTGGTCAACTTCTGCTTTATAAAAGTATTTGTTTTATTTTGCTTTTGTGATACTCAATGCTGAAAGATGCACCATTTTGTCCTAAGGTCTGTCTATTATACCATCTGACCCGCAAGTTAAGGCATAGTGGTTGTCATGAGATTTCATAATAGAAAACTTTATGCTCTTATTAAATTGAGTTACATGGGCAGTTCCCAAAAAAAATTTAATAATCAAACTTATATCAAAACGTAATATTAATTTATAAGATTTGTATGCATCTGTCAATAAGGCAGTTCTGTGTAATTTTCTCTTGGGTGGCTGCCCCCTTCAGACATAGTACAAGTATTTCTTTTGGCACAGGACTAAGCAGCAGGGGAAAATTAGATGTATTTTAACATGACTAAGATGATTTAGTTTGGTATCCTAATACAAGGCTCAAATGTGCAAAAAAGCATATTTTAAAGTAATGAGCTATGCAGTGATCTGCAAGCTGAGAACTACTTATTCTTTCCTGTTCTCCAGTAACACTTTGACCTGATCCTATGATTGCGAACATAGATGAAAGATAGGTAGAAGCCACCAACAATTAGAGATAACACTTCAAACAGGAAAGGTGGAGCAGTGTCCAGTAGCTGTGAAGTGATTTGAGGGAAATTTAAAAAAGCCCAGCTTTTTAATTGGGAGGGTAAGCTACCGTAAGAATTTTATGCATGCTGAATCCTCTGAAACAGATGAGAAATGTTTCTAAAACTTTACATTTTTAACTAAAAATTGCTATGCTATCCTGAGGAATATGCTACGTGAAGTCTCTAGATGGAGGACTTTTAATTCTTAATTCCCAAGTCTCATTTCTACATTTCAATTTTTTCGTGGATATTAAATTTTTCTAATACTTTGTCAACAGGTTGTAGATATTCCTGAAGGACAAGACCTTAAATTCTATATGAATTATTTAGATACTCTTTTTGGAAGCAAAAATATTGTGAGCATACTTCATGACAAAATGTATTTAGTAATACAACGCATGCAGGTCTCTTTATATATGTAATCAAAGGACAGCTTAAAGTTTTTGCACACTATAAAGTTCTTTCAGTCAAAACTGTACATAAAATCTAATATTTCACAGTGCCATGAGGATTTCCAGGGGCCATTTAGTGTGATCCTTAGTTCACTCGAATTCATGGTTAAAATTAAAATAACTGATACTGAATCATAAAATCTGACCTGCAAAGGATTATTGCTAACTGCTTTTCTTTTGCAACTCTATCATTTGAATTTGTCCTACATGATATAAGAATAATAACGACTGGATATACTGCAGTGAAGTCTAATCCAAAATGCCTCAACTTTGGGCTTAATTTTTTTTAATGGTTTAAACACAGTAAAGTCTGCCTGCTTTCAGAGCATGGGATATGGGAAAATTTTTCAGACATTTTCAAAGTTGCAAATCTCTGAACTATCTACTTATTTTTAGTCCTTTTGAATGACTACTCTTTTGAACTTGTTCTTTTCCCCCTGAATGATAATCATGTACCTGCCACACACAGCCTCTGACATATGCACTCACAGCTGCTTAAAAACACTAAATCACTTAGCTCTGTTTCCTTTTATATATAAAGAGGTATAATTTGTGCAAATGCAATTTAATAAGCAGACTAATTATAATTTGCACATTTAGAAATATACTAAATTTTGTTTCTGTTTCAATTAAGTAATTGCCTAATTATTCTATCAACAGAATTAGCTAGCATAGAAGGAACCAAAAATGCAAACAGGAATGAAATAATTCACTAAACAGTTAGCAAAGTGAAAGGCACTGCATGGTCTCTTTTGCTGTTTCCAGCAATGTGTTCTTGCTAATGCCTGATTCAGCAATGCATTTATGTGTCTGAACAATTTCCAGGGATCCAAGGGCAGTTCTGGCCAGCAGTGTCCAGCCCCTGGGGTTCCTCACCCTGCCCACAGCCCAGGACCCCATGTCAGCACCTGGGGTCTGGCAGTCCCTGTCCCAGTGACCCCACAGCAGCAGGGCTGGTCTGCAGCTCTCCTCAGTCCTGCCCTGGCAGAGGGACAGTCCCAGGATGTCACACCCTGCCTGGATATGCTCAAGGGAGCCCCTGTTGGGCCAGCACCCAGGCCCAGGTCATGCCAGCCCCTGAGCTGCCCTGCAGCATTCTCCATGGGTTGGTGGCTGTCATCCAGCATTCCACAGGTAAAGTCACCTGTCTGAGAGGCCCCAGCCATATCAATGTAACTTAACAGGAAGCAATCTGGAGCATGGTGGAAAAGGGAGTCAGGTGGATGAAAGGCAGACCAGCAACAGTCATGGTTTGAGTGTCTGGAGTCTTGTAAAAAAGTCCAAACAATACTACAGTATCTCATAGAATCGGAGAGCTGTATTACAGTGTTGAAATTTGGGAAAGACAACTCCTGTGAGAATGTATGTGGACCTTCTCTGCCACGGTTCCTGAACTGGCACCAGCCTGCCTCCCACCAGCTCTAAAGAAGGTTGAAAGACCATATGTCTGACTGCATAAAAAGCCCACATGCCTCACCTGAGCATTCAGCATGTTTTTCCCTTCTTAAGCTCTGAAAAATATTGATTCTGCCAGAACTTTGAGGTCAACAAAGGTTGGTATCTGCCTTTATGTGATTTCCCAAGAAAGACTAAGATAATTTTAAAGTCAAAAAAAAAAAAAGGAAGAAATCTTAATAACAGTACACTCATCAATACATTGTTCAAGACTTAGAATGATGATCAACTTCTTCATAGGCTGCTCCCGCAAAAGTCTGTAGATCTTTTCTATTTGCTCAAATAAATATGGAATGTTTTCTTATTCTGGAGAAATCAGAAGTTGGAAACTAGTAATGGTATCTGTGGGTACTTTTGTTGAAACCAGTGTTTAAAAAATGTGTTTAATTCAGAGGACAAAATAATTTGGTACAATATATTTTCTAAATGTTCAGAGTGCTTTGCTTCTGAAACATAATTTTGTCCCTTTTTGTAACCAAATTGTTGCTAAAAACTACTAGATAGGTATAGGCTGAATATTGATAATGGAAGCCCTGTTGCTTAATTCAAATATTCCTAAAACAAAACATGGTAATCAAAGATAACCTTGGTTTGGATTCCAGTTCATATTTTCGAGCTTAAAAACTGACATAATTTGAACACCAATCTAGATAACAAAATTGGATTTTTAGGGAAAATGTACTGTCGTGGGGCAAGACTTACTGGAGAAGTTCTGTTAAGCATTCTGGCATTAGAATAGCATGATGCAATTACTCCAAAACAGAAATAAAACATTGAAGTGTAAAAATAATATGAACACTTGCTGTCACAGGCAAATTGGAATCTTGCTTCAAGGTGAGTTGAAGTGGTACTAAGTTGGGGTGGGGAGAGGTTTAATTCTGTGCAATGGTTTTTTATTGGGATTTTGGTTTTTTTGTCTCACAATTAATGGTCATAATTTGCAGTAGTGCAAATCTTCTGCATCTGCAAATCACTTATTAACAAAAGCCTGAGAATTATAACCCCACCAAAAAAATAAAATTGTGCATTTCACCATTTCTAAAGTTGTTCAAGCTATGGAAGCTTTTAATAAAGTGTATTTTCAGTGTTTTCACATTCTTCTAGAAACACAGAGTCAAACAACTACAAAAAAATAGAAAGTGTACACTGGTATCTCAAGTATATAATACCTTTCCTACTTCTTTCCTTTGAATTATTCCTTCAAAAATCCTAGAA
This sequence comes from Petroica traversi, assembly GCA_025920805.1. Lineage (NCBI taxonomy): Eukaryota > Metazoa > Chordata > Aves > Passeriformes > Petroicidae > Petroica > Petroica traversi. Next base: position 21,270,788 of record JAHLSL010000006.1, on the reverse strand, counting down.
ACTAATAATATTTAACAGCCTTATTTCAATCCTTCTTAGGAATCCTTCATAGCCTTTGTATGTTTTAATGCATGTTTCTAATAACATTTTTCAGATTCTTCACTTCCAAGATTTATTCTTGTAACTGACACAAAGATACTGCTTTTTAAACCTGTAATTTACATGGTTTTCACCTATTATTCATGATATTGTCTTCTTTAATATAGAAATAATAAATAGTAGAGCAGGTAGTCAATAAAACAATTAAAGAGAAAGGTGGATGTGGAAAAAAAAAAAACAACAAAAAAAAATGGATAGACTCCAAGGAGGAAATTTAGCAGTTAAGTATAGAATGAAAAATGGTGAATTACATTATCTCTTAGTAAAGTAAACACAATTTGGTTCTTTTATGTATAAAATGCTTTGGTGTAATTTGGAATGAAAATCTGACATAGATGAAACAGAAGGAGGTGAATACTGTTTTCTATTTTCCATAGCTATTCTTCATTTTATATGGATGAACTACAAAAATAACAGTAAGACTGCAAGTACAGGGGAAGGGGCCTATGAGTTAAAGATACATCTCTAAAGTTGTCCCATTTTGTAAAACTTAATTGATTTTAGGTTTCTTCATGTTTCTGATTATTAGGTAATAAATATAAGTAGTAAAAATGAATAATTTTTATTTTTCAAAGGTTTTTTTTTATAAATACAACTTTTGCTAACTTAAGAGCTGATTGAACAACACATTTGAATATATGTTTAATTTCTTTGACAAATTGAAGATTTTGATACAAACAAGTTGTCATAAGAAAATTAAGTTACCAGATCAAGGCCCTGATTGTTTACGAATTCAAATTAAAGGCAAAATTAAATACAGGGGAATAAGAATTTCTGCCCAATAAGAGGAATTTTTTTGGGTTTTTTTCAGTTTTTTCAGATATTGTGCACGTCCACAAGAAGGTGATATTGGATGGCACGGTCATTTTACAGCTTTTATCCTGAATCTCTAAGTTTTTCACATCCTTTCTCTGCACTTTTTACCCTGTATTACAAAGCTACATATATTCCCAGAAATTGCACTTTCAAACAGGAGCTAGATTCCCATCCTGGATGGACATTTTCTGGAAGGTCTCAATTTTAGGAATTAATGAATTTCAAAGTAGTTTCAAATTTTCTGTTTGTCAGGTCATCGGAAAAACAGGTTTTCCCCTCTTTTGATAAGAAAAAGGGATTAATCAAGACAAATAATTGTTTAGATTATTTTTTTTTTTATTTCTCCCCTATGTTTCTAAACTGGAAAAAAAAGTTTTCTTCTTCAGTGACAGAATGATGGTTCTTGGAATCTCCTGATAGACTTCTTAAAAAAATGTGTATTAACTAAAATAAAATATAAAAATAGGAAAATAATAATTACAGGAGTTTCCCTTTCAATTCTAGCATTATTTTACAGAACTTTTCCACTGTTCATTTCCTGGACCTTCTTTGTCATCCTCAACTTTCTGTCCTATTTGACCTCCAATAAAATTGATTTATCTCAGATTAAAGTTTATTTGATGTTTTGAGTCCTCCTAAACTTAATTAATCAGTTCAAGATGCTAAACTTGTGTCTTCATTCAAATTAAATACCAATTGTTATTTTAATATATCAAACTATCAAAACATTACATAACATAACTTGTTAACATTTTTAAAAATTAAAATTCTTTGGTACATTATTATGTTCTTAAATATAATATTTGGTATCATATCTGGTATTTTTTGTACTAGTCTATGCTGTTGATCTTCTGTAGCTATCATAAGGAACTTCTATGTGTAGTAATCCTTCCTCTGAAATACAATTGCTTTTTTATTTTTTTTTGGCGGTTTGAAATAAATTGATTTTAAAAATATCTAAATCACCTAAGACCAAATTTCAAGAATAAAATTCAAGATTGATCAGTATGATTTCTCTTAATCTCTCTAATTTTGAATAATTGAGTCGAACTCAGTGGTAAAATTTGGTTGTGTTCAAACTGTAATTGTTCAGCTCTGCTAACACATAGCTTTGCCTAATTTTGTCTCAACTCTATTAGAGCCACTTATTCCTATGTTCTGCTGTGCTAATACCAGGGTTTCTATTGGATGACAAAAAGATATGGCTGCAGATGGGGAAAGGAACAAAATAAAATTAAGATTCTTTTTAATGTGTATTATTCATTGTAGAATATTAAAACAGGCCACTATAGTGAAGTCATACTAATGTCAGCTCAGATTCTAACGTGCAGAAAATTGTTCATAAATCTTATGAACTGCTTCCCACTAAGCAATAATAGAAGGAAAAGAAAAAAAAAAAAAAAAGAGAAATTGCTTATATGGAGTTAACAGGTCAAACTAAAGTAAGACATCTGAATTTAGAAAGCAAACAAAAGAAGATCAAGGTATGGAAGCAATCTCTTGAGATGCCAAAATTCTGTTTTAAAGAAAATTTCATCAAGAGCAAAAAAGCTTTGTCCAAATTAAAACAAATATGTCTGGGAAGAAGTCTAATGCTCTATATCTTGACTTGAACTTCAAGAGACCTGTTGTCAGGACTTTGTATTAACTATGGATTCTTGCTGTATTAGTCTATACTTTCCCCAAATGAGAATGATTTTATCTGTTTCATATCAGTAGATATATTTTCTTATGCATGTCAGGTGCTGTGATTGTGCTCTGGGGAACAGGGAAGAAAAATCTATAAATAAGCAGATAAATGTAATTTGTTAGACTATACAAGCTGTTCATCACAAATAGGGATTCAAAAAACAATGATTCCTTTCCATGCTTTAAATATTTTGCTGTTAACTGACACAGGAGAGTAATTGAATAATCATAAATTTTAGCTTGCCGAACTGCTAGTAGTAACTCAACTCACCATTGGGTATATTGTGTATATGTATGGAACAGGTAGATTTGCTCTTTGTGTCATGCACTGATATTTCTTTGGGCCTTGTAGATTGCTGGTGGTCTTTCCCTTTTATCTTTCCAGATATTCTGTAGCTCAAGAGGCAATTTTATATCTACGTCCTAATGCTCTAGGGATTTCTTCAATGGCTATTTATTGGCCTGTTTTTTGAAGGTAGAGAGTGCCTTTAAGCCATTGTTTCATTTGGATATTAGAATGCTACTACAGAAATTTTTGTGGGTTTTTTTTTGGCTTGACAGACATCAACTGCGTTGATGGTACTGCCTGTTATTGCCTGTTAAACCCATAGAAATAGAAAAAGTCCTGCAACAACTAGTGTTCAAGAAAAGACACACAAATTAAGTATACGTCAAGAAACTCACTAACAGAAAAATAATGCTTAAAAGTAATGGAAAATTCACTATTATAGCTTTCCTCAGGGGCAGAAATCAGGCCAATATGTGGTTTGGAGTAAAAAAACATTCAAGTTATACAATGCAACATATTTTTGATGAGATAAAATACAGAAACAGCATAGGGAAACATTTTGGTTAGGCACTAAGAGATATGGAACATTCACAGACAACACTGAGGAAATGTTTTTATTTATTACAAATACATTATTCATAATAAAACCAATGTTGGAATCTTTCATATTTATGGTAACAACTGAAATATAAATACAACACTCCAAGCACATTATTGGGCACAACATCACAAATTTACTGTATATACTGTGGAAGTTAATGGCATGGGTGTGGAAAAGCCTGCAGTATTTTGTTGGGTTGTTTGGTTATATATCCAGCCGTAGCATCTATTTTGAAGAAAAGTCTTATTCAGAACAAGTAGCACATTGTATAGATTTCAACCATGAGCCTGACATTCAAAAATAACTGCAACAGTTGCCAGAAAACATTTATTTGATTTGTAAATCCTATTTGTTAAAGAATATGTAGGTAGGATTTATGTAGCTGGATTGTTGCTCTGTGTTTTTCTTTCCAATGACGTCACATGATCTGAACTGATAAGCTTGTAGGCTGATCCATTCTTGGGAAAAAGAGCAAAAAAACCAAAAAAACCCTGGTTATTCAATATCTTGGGGAAATAAGGCTTCAGCCATAAAGGAAAAAAAATCTTCAGCCATGCCCTTCTGATACTGACTGGTTTTTTAGCATAAAGAACATAGAATCTGCGTTCTTTCTTGGAAGATTAGCACAGTAATAGTAACAGATACAGATGTTGTTTGTTCTTCTAAAGAACATGTAGAGAAGTGGAGGAGCCTGGCGTTGTCTGAAATGTCAGCCCTACTATAACTCACTTTATCGGTAAAGAAACCGATGGGACTGGATGCATAGCTGTTATGATGAGAAAGAAAACCCAGGAGAAAAGGAGTTGGTAGAATTTTTCTTTTTTTAAAAGCTCAGTTTGGCAGGTAGAAGACAGACCTTTGAGTATTTGGAGCTGTGGTTTCAGGTATGATTTTTATTCACTGTTGGAAAAGCACATTAGAACTTTATTGTCATTTTTACTACATAGAAAGCCAATATAAATGAAAACCCTCCTCCCCTCACCTTTTCCTTTTAATATTTCTCCATCTCTGTTGCTGATTATCTGATCACACTGGAAAGGGAGTCCTGACTCCTATCTTAGGTTTTTATAATATGTATAAAATATCTTCCTCAGTGTTGCAGGAGGCAGTATTGGCCGGAAAATAATTCTCCCAGTGTGGTAAAAGAAAGCAATCAGTGCTTGATTAAGATTTTATTACAAATCAGCTTAGTTTGCTGGCCTTGTTAAGAAAATAAGTTTTCCCCAGGAGAACTTAATTATTTTTGGTGTTGTTTTGGACTACGCTGGCTTTTTGAAGATCTTTTTATGCCATTGAAGTTAAAATTATGATATAGTATTTAATCCCTCTTCTATTCAAATATACAAGTGCTTTTCCCAATTGATTTAACAAAAGGATAGTACAGATGTAAACAGAGACTCTTTGAATTATTCCACAGGGGAAAATTTCAATATGCACATAGTATATTTTCAATGTAAAACAGATTGAAAAGAACACATGTCTTGTATATACATACCTTCCTAAATCTATTTGCTTCTATTTCTGTCATAGTACAGGAAGAATCAGAGGAAAAACAAGAGGTAAAAAAGAGTGTTTATCAAGCTTTCACCAGTCAATAAATATTCTTTGCAAAAACTCGACCTTTGTACAAGATGCATAGCAATATTTAATGGGAATAATCTGTTAACATTGGACTGTAGGTATTGTTTTTGGGGAGAGATACCTAATGTGGTCCTACACCTGGAGAGGAATAACCCCAATAAAAATTACAAGTTAGGGCTCACCTATTGGAGAGCAGCTCTGTGGAGAAGGACCTGAGAGTCCTGGTGGATGAGCAGGAGCATGGCTAGGAGGGCCAGCAGTGTCCTGGAGCGCATCAGGAAAAGTGTGGCCAGCAGGTCAGGGGAGATGATCCTGACCCTTTAAGTGTCCTATCTGCAATACTGTGTTCAGTTCAGAAACATAAGGAGATCCAGTGGAGAGGATCCAGTGGAGAGGATCCATTGGAGGCCACAAAGATGGTTGAGGTCTGGAGCCTCTCTCATATGAGGAGAGACTGAGGGAGATGGGCCTATTTACTTTGGAGAAGACTGAGAGAGGATCTCTTCAACACATAAAATATCTCAAAAGTGGCTGCCAGGAGGGTGGTGCCAGGCTTTTTTCTGTGGTGCCCAGAGATGGAATGAGGAACAATAGCCATAAACTAAAACATATTTTAGTTAGAAATCAACATGAGAAAAACCTTCTTTACATCGAATACTGAACAGGCTTCCCAGGGATGTAATGGATTTTCCCTCTCTGGAGACATTCAAAACCCTACATGGTCCTGTGAAACCCACTCTAAATGACCCTGTATTGGCAGGGAAGCTGGACTAGATGACCTCCAAAGATGATCTCCCTTCCAAACCTAAGAGTTCTGTCATTCTCTGAAGTATGGTTAGGTAGTAAGTATAGGCATATTTGGAAGAAATAATTTTCAGACTTCTTTTTAGTTTCTTTGTGATTACCAACTACCATTTTGTAGCAGAAAGGGCATGTAGGTGAAAAATAATTGTAGCATTTCTTCAAAACACAGCCTTTTACTTTATTGACAATAAAATAAAAATAGGGTTTTATTCAGGTTAGTTAGGTCCAGACTATTAAAAACTATTGATGACACATACATGTCTTCTAATTCCTATTCTCATTGTATCTGGATTATCTGAGAGAGGTGAATTCTTTCATTATTACTGAACTGCTCTGGCAGGAGCCTTCATCTTGTCCTGGGAGATAAATTGGTTACCTGCATCTTCACGAGTAAAGTTCTTTTTCCTTTTAGGGATTGCTGTGGCTTACTGTGATAAAATGTTATTACAATGTGAATTGTGTCATTTAGGAAAATATGTACAGGATATGTATTTAAAAAAATTATGTCGTTTATTTTGAAGTGAACTTTGATGGTGATTCATTATGTCCTTTTTAAAAGAACTATAATTATAATTCTGGCTGTCAGGAATTACAAGTCACAGCAAAGGTATAGAAGTTTTTTAGATCAAACAAAAAAAAAGTAACAATAATTGCAGGAACATACAATTTCAAACCTGAGGCTTTTTCCTATGATCTAATAAGTGAAGCAAATAGAATATGGAATTTCCAGGTGACTTTAGACTTCAAAGAGATGCTTGAGCTCAGTGAGATATGATCACATTCCTACCTCAGTCTGATTCATTGTTGCTGGAAACTGCTGTCATTGGTAGGTGTTCTCTGACTGTTTGAATGTATATTGGGGTTTAGGGGTTTTGTGCTGGTTTTTGAACACCCTCAAGTAGTCTGCAGGGAGTCAGGATAGACAAAACAATTATATCTCATATAAAAGCTCTGTGTATTGATTTAATCTCAGAAAATGTAAATTTTCTTCTTAGTACCTGATACAGTGCTGCATTGTGGATTTATTATGAGAGCAGTGTTGATAATATACTGATGTTTTGTCGTTGCTAAGCGGAGTTTACCTTGAGTCAAGGATTTTCAGTTTGATATGCTCTGGCAGTGAGAATGTGCACAAGAAGCTGGGAGGGAGCATGTCCAGGACAGCAGTCTCAAGCTGGCCAAAGGGATATCCCATACCAGAGAATGTCATGCCACCCCATATAAAATGGGCTGTTGGCTTGGGCTGTTGGTTGCTGCCTGGGGACAGGCTGGGCATCAGTCAGGATATGGTGAGCAATGGTATATTTGGGATTGTATTCAACTCTTTTTTATGGTGTCCTGATCATGGAATGTCAGGACACTTTAAAACTCTAAAGAAGAAGCCTTTGTAGCACTCAAAACGTATAGTTAAATTCTATTCATTGTGCTGTCAGAGAATTGAGATGCCAGCACTTTGATATGTAGCAATGGATATTATCCCCTGTTCTGAATGATGCTCTAAAGCCATCCCAATCATTACTTTAATACAGGATAATTTTGTATGAAAAGAAGAGGAAACGTGTACAACAAAAATGTGGGAAAAATCAAAGAAATTGTGCAGCTGAATATGTGTTAGGGTGAATTTTGTCTTGTCCAGGCACTTGGCCAGTAAAAAAAAAAAAACAAAAAAAACCTCCTATAAACTCTATAATATTTCAAAGTCTTAAACAAGACTTAAATTATTTTAAACTTTTTGTTGTGGCTCATTGCCTAAGGGTGAATTTCATCCTTACACACACAACTAGCTGTTCACTTTTGTCTGTAAAAAGCATTTTAAGACTATATATTTATTGTCTAGTACAGTAAGACACAGATGGATGCATAATTGAAAGTTCTTATTCCTGAAATGCTAGAAAAGATTTAAAAGCATAGGTTTAAATAGTCTAATCACTATGTGAATCACTATATGATTTTATCAGGATATACAAATGAGATGGACACACTGCTGCAGGCATGTTTTGATGGTATTTCTGGAATTTTACCAGTATGATGTTTATGCTTTATGTCATGTTTCTAGGTGAATTCTTTGTAGTGTATGAACCTTGAATTTAATTGCTCCAGTTTGCTTTTCTGGAGCACCATTTATTTTTCACTTGTCTGTTTACATCAATTCAGATGTTGAATACCCACAGGCAAGGGACCAGACTTCCTACATGATTATTATTTAGTGTTATATGGGTTAGTTCTTTCACAAGTATTGTGCATTTTCAATGTATGTTACTGGGAAGGTTTCCAAAACTCTGATCAAATGTGTTTTGGGAGTTAGTAGGAAGATGGATACTTATTTTCACAGATAATGAAGACCTTAGGTTATCATGGAAACAAATTTATCTCAGTAAAAATTAAGTAGAGCTGATAGGGTTTTGCCAATATTTAATAAAATGCCTTGTCTATATTTCTAACTTTGTAGATGGGTAGCAAAAGTCTTTGGCAGCTTATATTGTGGCATGGCACGTGTCCTCTCTGGTTTCAGCAGCTTGCAAGAACCAATCTTTCATTAGATATAATAACACAAAATTTTTGGAAGTGAATAGCCTACGTGCTCATGTCCCACTCTATGAGGCAGTAAGTTTCCCCTTTATGCTCTAGTCCCTGCCTACTCCTGTTCAGTGCGATGCTATAAAGGAGCAGCACAGCCATTCCAGCACATTCCAGCAGTGCCCAAGCATCCTGCTGAGTCAGGGCACACTGCTGGTTATTCTCACTGAATAGAGATTTTTTGTTCCATGCCTGTTTGGATTTCAGTGCCTTCTCTGAACACTCACTTCAATCTTATGTCACAACCAAGGTCACTTCTCATTTTCCAATTCATGTTCCTGTGGTTCATAGTTGCTTGGAGAGTGTCACAGGCCTGCAAAGTTTAATGTCTGCCTCTGCCTCAAATCCTCTCAAATGAAAGCAAAAGTGAAAACTTAGCTTCTGGAGATCTATGTTCGAGCAACAGAAGAAGCCTTTTACTGAGTTTTACCCTTCCAAAGAACCCTAAAACCCTTTGGAACAGCAGCTCCAGGGCCCTTGGCAAAAGAAATTTTCCCCTTGCCTTCTCCAATAATGAAACTACTACAGCTGTTACTCTACAGCTGCCTTTAAGTCTTCTTTGTTGTTCTGATGCCGGAATGATTTTTGTCTTTTCTTTTATATACCTTTTATACAGTTCTCTGTATCCACAAGTATTAGCAGTATGCATACTTGTAACCTTTTACTTAGTCTAGCACTTAGTGTTTTGTAAGTGTTCTGCAGGCCTGAGACTGAACAGCCCAGAACTGTAGAGCCAGGGAGACCAAACATTCTTACTATTTCAGGAACCCAAGCTCTCCTGACAGGAGGATTCTGTAAACTAGGGGTTAGCCCACCCCAACCTCATTATTGGGCTCCCTTGTTAGATATGCTGATGTGTAAAGTCTATAACTGGTGTGTGTGATTGACGGTGGGTGTGCATTTTGCCACACGCCACCTGGGTGAAGTGGATGCATCAAACAGGATCCTGATTAAAATACTGAGGTAAAGACCCCAACCCTCTTAACCAGGTCTAGCTTCATTTTCCTAACACCAGGAAAAAGGCATCAGTTCAAGCTCAGCCTGAAATCCTTTCTGTTGATTCTGTGCTTTGCTTAATTTCAAATGATGTTCTGCAAAATCAGAGCCTTGCAGCTCTCCACCAGCACCAGTTCATCAAGCAGCAACCTTGGCTTTTTTTGGCATAATTTTTGAGAAGAATACTCACTCTGTGCACATCTCACATGCAGGAGAGCAGAGGTAGAAGAATCATGGTCATCAAACTAAAAGAGAGTGGCTACAGAGGCCACCAGAGTGCTGTGTTTAACTCTGAAGTGGTCCATAAGGACAACTTGCAATTGACAAGTATCACATAAACATTTCTATGTAATCCATGAAAAAGAAAATTTAACTACTGGGCAAATGTGAATAAATAGGAGTTTCTTGTAGGAACAGTGGTGTGTTTAGCATTAAAGTCTGCAGCGAAAATGTTGAATGCACTTACCTACTGTTTAAAAATTAATGAAGTTGACTCCTGTATATCTAATATAAAGTCATGTTTTACTTCATCACCATGGCAGCCTGGAAACCATTTTCCTTGTTCTAGGCTGACAATTATTAGTTTGAGTGGTACAAAGCTTTCCATGAAATATTTATTTCTCTATCTCAGGAAGGGCAGGATAAGGTCTGAATTTTTGTTTCCATCACTCTTCTGAAGTTTCCAACACACTTTGCTTTTTTCTGCTTATCTTATCTTACTATTCCTTTTTTCACTAAACAACACTTTTTCTTTCTTTCTAAAAGTTAATAGGGAAGAACTGATTTGGTAGTAACAAACACATAAGCTCCAAATGTATCTCTAATACTTTATCTTTCAAGCAATAATGAAAGCAATAAATGTGCAGAGTTTTTATAAATAAAAATTAACAAAATGTAAATTCCTAATTGTTGGTGGCCAGTTTAAAAGCAGCATATTGATATATGTTTATACAAAAAAGCAATCACAAAATCAAAGAATTAAAAGTTCCTGTGATGAACAAAGTATTTGGTTTCATGGAAAAAATGTTTAAAGTTGTTCTCTTGTACATTTTGGTTATTTTCACAGGAAATGACTGACTGTTTTTCAGTTTAGCATAAGGAGCTATCTCAGTCTTGCATAAATATGTGTCTGTTTTATTTATATAGAAAAGACTTTTTACATGGAAACTGTGTTAATCTGAGGTTTGATATCTTGACATCATCTCAAGCATTATCTCAGAAATTTAAACTAATTTAATCATAAAATTTACATTTCAGTAAGATTGGGAAAAAAGATCTTAACTGATTAAACCATCCTCTATTGTTAGAACAAGTGATGGTAAAAGTGCATTTGAGAAGTTAATCAATAAAGTCCTTGGGGGGGGAAAAGAAGATATCTTAGCATATCTGATGTAAACCTAGTGATAATGTTGAAGGAATAAATGAAATAGTGTTTGAAGTCTTGTTTAAAAAATGTTTTAAAAATTAATGTAAAAAGGATAGCCCTGCTGCCTTTTTCAACCTAAACAACACACACTTTCAAGATAATATTAGTATAAGAGGTCTTTATTGAAGGCCTCCAGGAACAGTTATGAAAAAATGTCCACAAAAGCCCACTCCCCACAGGGGTGCAAACAGTTTAAGAAGTTTTTTAAATTAGCAAAATTGAAAAAAAACCCACGAATTAGGAATCCAGATGATGAGGTAATTCTCCCTTCTGGTTCAACTCTTTTCTGGATTCCTCCCCTTGGTACTAGCTGTACTTGGTTTACATGTATCTCAATGAGCTGTTTTCAGCCTTGGTAGCCAGGAAGAACCAAAACAGCATAAGAGTTCTGAAATTTTTTTTGTCTTGCTGCCTAGGAAAATGCTGAAGCTAAGCTACAATAAGAAGCTACATAACTGCAAATATATGTGTAAAGAATAGAGAGAATATAGAAAAAAAAAAGAAAAAAGGTAAAAACCAAAATTTCATCTGTCCAATAAACAAAAACAAGTGTTTTACAAAAAAATAGATCTAAGATGAGTACTAAAAATTCTCCATCAAGTCATTGTAAATCAAGGATTAAGTGTATATCTGGTCCAGGATTTTTCTGTCAAGAGAAGCCTTGAGAGGAACTGACACATCTGTTACAATTGTGTGGTAAACCTGTTCCTGGTGTAACGCATGAACCTGTGATATGTCAGTAAAGAACCTCAAAGTGATCTCTAAAGCTCTTTTTTTGTTGTTGTTGGTCAATATTATGAATAGAGCAATTACATTTTCTTAATGAATATGCATCCTTATCCTAGAGTGACTGTAAGACTTATTAAGATGGAATATAAAGACATAAACAATTTTCAAAATAAATATTAATATACGTTTGTTATACAAGAATGTAATGTATATTCTTGTATGTATTTATGAAATAAACCATCATTCTCTTGGCCTTTCTTTTGTTTACGATTTGGAAAATAAAGTTAGGCAATAAATTGTAGTGTTTCTGAAGTTGGTAGTGAATGAGCTGGAGTATCTTCTTGAACAGTTAACATTTAGATTAGACATGGAATACAATTCATATTAAAGGACAGCAGAGGGCTAGCGGACACAAGAGAATTGCTTGAGTGGAAACAAATATGAGTATGGCATTTATAGGTCCCTAAACCCATTTATAGGGTTGTCACATGTATAGTCTGAGTGCACAAAGACAGCATTCTTACTGAAGGAGTGAAACTGACTTCATATTTATAATACTGAAATATAGACGACAGACATATGGCAAAATGTATCTGGTCAGTCTTGGGAAATATTTGGTGTTTAACAGGTGAAGGTTAACATCAAGAAACCAGTTCAACCTGTGTATGTCTTCATACTGAGTGCTGATAATATTTGGTTTTGTCTGTAGATTAGTTTAAAATATAGATTCTGTTTTAGCAAACTTTCATCAGTAGCTTCTACTTCAAGCAGAGAATGTCTGGGACTAGGAACTTATGTGGAGGCTTCAGCTCATCTCGTAAAAACTCAGCACCTTTGATTTGTACTCAGTTGTCCAGTGATGAGATATTAAGCTATTTCCTCAATGAAATAACAGTTATAGGTATATTCATTGCCATTTCTGCTTTTTGCTCTGTTATCTAGGGTTACCTAGATAGCTTTCCCCTGATGTCCTACCTACTCCTTTTGGTGTCTGACACAAAATGGGCATAATCTTGTGCAAATAAGGAGCACCAAAAGTATTTTCACATGGACTAGAGTTTATATTCATCCTGAGGTAAAACTTTACTACCAATTTGAGGTACTTAAAGAGGAAACAAATTCCACAGAACTGTGGAAGAAAGTAAGTATAGATAGTTGATTTCACTGCCATTTTAACAAGCACTCTGGTAGCTAAGGCTGCCACTGAGGAATTACAGGAAACGCAAAGCCTATTTTTATTTCCCTGTCTGAGCAGACTTCAGTATATACTGTTTAGATTCCTGGGGATAGTCTTAAAGGAAGTGCCTAAATTTATTTTTTTTTCTGGTGAAGCTGCTGCAACTTTCATGCATATTTGGATTGTAAGTCAGAAGAAGAAAAAAAAAAGTTATCCTATAATATAATAATTGGGTACTCACTTGCTTTCTCCAGGTTTTCAAACCTATCTCAATATTATTCTGCACTCTTAAAAGACCAGAGAAAGAGAATGAAATTAGATGCATCTAACTCCAACAAGGTTTTGCTTTCAACTGCTGCAAAGCCTTTTTTATAGTTGTTAATTTCTTTCTTTGTCAGAGAGTAAGAATCAACTTAAATTGCATGTATGATTTTTGGTACACTGTAGCAAAAATTTCTCTCCAGCAATGATTCACAAACTGGATGCTAAAAAGCCATTGATTAGGTATAAGAAAGTTAGAATATTTATAAGAAGGCAATTTTATTTCCCAAATTCTTAGTTTGTGGTAGGAGGGAAAAATCTGCATCTAACTTCTAAGTTTTTTCCTGGTTTAGAGAATTATATATGTTAAAAATAAATACACACACACACCCACACCCACACACACACACACCTACACACCCACACAATATAAGTTATATACACATCTGTGTGTGTGTATATATAAATGTATTGGTAAATCTCTGTGGAGTTCCTGGTGAGGCAGTGCCAGGTCATTAGCACATGCAATATTACTGATTCATTCAGAGTTTTAATCATTGCTCATTTTCTGAGCAGACTTGTGATCATCTACCTGTTAATTGTCTGTTAACTTATCACTACTTTACCCCTGTCTGCAAAAGTATTTTCATTTTTGTGGATTAGGAAACAAATTTTCAGAAGAACTAAAAATTATCACAGAAGTTACTAGTTTCCAGTTAATTTCTTGCCTTCATAAATTTAAACTCATATCAAAAAAGAGAAAAAATGAAAGCAGTAAAATCAAAGTTATAAATATTTAACAAATTCCAACTTTTCAAGCAGCTCAGATTGTATCTATTATTAAGCAATATACTCTTCAATGCAGTGTTTGAAGACACTTGAACATTAGAGAGATCAGAAACAACAGAGATTTTAGAAAAACTCTTCAATGTTCCTTTAAGTGAGCTGCAGATTTGTTATGTTTTATATGATTTAACCTGTTGAGTTCTTTTGGAAAAAGTGTACTAAAGGCAAATAAGAAGTTAGGAAAGCAAAAGTAAAAAAGTATACGGTCTTAGCAATATCACGAAGACCTTTTTTTGCATAAGGTTTTTCTACATTGTCTTCAGAAATTTTATGCATATAATCTAACGTGTTTTTCTAGTTGCTTCACTTCTGAAATTATATATCAATTTTATTCTCAGATGTTGTATTCTGTCTCCTTTCTTTTTCTTTTTTTTTAAGAGAGAGCATCAGGGCTTAAAAAAAAAATAAAAAGGGGTAAAATTGCTAGATGACCTGTGGTGAAAAAGGCCTGAGCTGGCTTGTGTGGCAAGAGGGCTGCTCCTTGTTGGACCTTTTAGCAGCTGGTGAAGAAATGCAGCTTTTTCCTCATATCTGTCAGCTGATTCCCATTCCTTTCTAGTAATAACTCTCCAGTCCTGCCTACGAGTGACTCAGTAGGTTTTGGTCATTTACAATTACTGGTCTTTGCATTATGGAAATGATTATCCTTTTTTCAAAGAGAGAGTTTAATGACTAGTTGAAGCCATTTAAAACCTTGATGCTTCCTGAGAGACAACCCCTCTCTTTCAGCAGCACTGGTGATGTTTCTACAATAGTAAATCTTACAGGCTTGTTGGTCTAAGGTGTAAATTTACCAGAAAAGAAAGAAACCAGTGACAGTTGTCAGGTGGATCACTTAAGCAATCCAAACCTTCATGCAACCTACACTTGTATTTATCCATAAATGATAAAATAAAAGATACATGCTAAAAATCTCTTTTATCATTCAAAATACTTGTGGGTTTTGATTGACACTGAAATTGCACTTCAGAAAACTAAATATAAACAGAAAATAGGTATATCTCTTAAGTAAAAATTAATTTTGGAATTTAGCTCTTCTTTATATTCAGTTGCATTTTGGATACCTGAAACAGTAATTAATAGCTTTAAAAGTGTTCCTCTAATAAGGAAAATACTTAATTTAAACTAAATGCTCTTAATGGATCTTTTACATTTACTTAGTAAAGTCTTCAGTAATACAGAATAATACTTAGAATTGCTCTTCAGGTTTGTACCTAAACTTACAGCGCAGGAACATATTTTAAAATCCATCTGAGAGTTTTTGAAGAAAGACTTTGTTTTCTGGGAAAATAAATGTTAGTCCCAGATCACCTGATGCTTCAAACAAGGCTGATTTTGACATTCTGAAAAATACAGACATAGAGTAATTTGTAAATAAACAACTTTTCTCTATCCTTGTACTTGGAAATAAACATTTTTCCTTTAAACTGTTCTCACATGAGAGCAATTTTTAAATTGCATTCTTCAGGAAGCATCATTTTAATTTGTTTTCATGTTTACCAAATGAAATGGTATTGTACTTAAATTCATATAATCATAGCTTTTAAATCTTACCTCATCTGGCAAGGAAATCCACATGCTTTCAAAAGGAACATTTTCTAAATGCAGACACATTAGAAAAGCATTTTAATTATGTGTCTGAGATCACTCATCCTCCCAATATAGTATAATAAATCTGATTTAATCAAGTCTATGGTTAGAAAATGCTACTGCCATTACACGAGAAATAGGTAGAAATATGGCGACTACATTTCTGTTTCAGGCCTAGACAGTGTTTTAAAAAATTGAATATCTCATTCTCCTCTCCTTAATATCTCTTCCTAAATATGTATCTGATAAGTAAAAAAAAAGAATCTTGTTCCATAGACTCATAGAACCGTATGGGCTGGTTCCATCTGCCCCTAGGGACACCTTCCACTACACCTGGTGGCTCAAAGCACCATCCAGCCCTGCCTTGAGCACATCCAGGGGTGGTGTGTCAACAACTTCACTGGGTAGCATCTTCCACTGCCTCACCACCACCACAGTGAAGAATTTCTTCCTAATATCTCATCTAAACCCACCTTCTTTCAGGTTAAAGCCATTAAATCCTATCACTTGGGAAAAATCCCTCTTCAGCTCTCTTGTAGGCCCTCTTTAGGTACTGGAAGTCTGCTATGAGGTGTCCTGAAGCCTTCTCTTGTCTAGACTGAACAGCTTTTCCTCACAAGAGAGGTACTTCAGCTCCCTGACCATTTTTGTGGCCCTTCTCTAGACTCACTCCGACATATCCACATCTTTCTTGTGCTGGGGACCCCAGAGGTGAATGCAGCACTCCAGGTAGGGGTCTCATAGGAACAGAGTGGAAGGAAAGAATCCCCTCCCTCTCCCTGCTGGCCAGACTGGTTTTGATGAGGTGCAGGACACGGCACATTGTCCAATGATCCCCATCATTTTGTCCACCAGAGCCCCAAAGTCCTTCTCCTCAGGGCTGCTCTCAATCCATTCTCTGCCCAGTCTGTATTCCTGCTTGACCTGGCCCAAGGGCAGAACCTTGAATTTGGCCTTGTTGAATCTCATGAGAATCACCCAGGCCAACCTTTGAAGCCTGTCCCTCCGCATGGCATTCCCTTCCCTCCAGCATGTTGGCTGCACTACACAACTGAGGGATATTAAGAATAATAGTGAAGTTAGAGAAGTTGTCATGTTCAAGAAGCTCATTAATGCCCACTCAAAACTCTGAATCTGCTTGCGAGCTCTGCATAGCTGTAAATTTTATCATTAGTTACAGATATTGAATCTCTTGGCTCTATTTTATGTGTCTGTTTGCAGGGATAGTTTCTGTCCATGCATCTGTTTGTAAGAAAAGATAGTATTTGTCTGGTTTTGGTGTTTGGTTTGTTTTTTTTTTTTTTAATGGAATGTATTTAAAATCATACCATGGGACCCCTTCCAGTCAAAGCGTTTGAATTAGCCACTGGGAGATAATTTGGATATAGCTTATGGCTTATGGTTCCTGAAGGGTTAATGAGGGAATACCAGAACAAGTCTCCTCTCTTATTTAGATAACAACTTGACACCTTTACAAATTCATGAGCTAAAATTGCTCTGCACACATGCACAATATCTTATTTTTAATTCAGAACTGTTTCCATTTTCTAGTGCCCTGTCTGACTTTGCTCACAGGTTGGAAAGTTGCGTGATGCATCATTTATGCTGCCTTCCACCTTTATTGACTGATGGCCTCCTTTGCTGTCAATCATTCCATTGAATTTTGTCAAAAAGAATGTGAAAAATTTTGTTGCTGATATGACTGAAGTGCATTCACCTGTAAACAAATGTTTGAGACAGAAATCAGAATGAATGGCTACCTAAGGTCATTTCAGATATTGCAAAGACCTAATGGAAGACAAATGCAGGTATCCAACTGACGAAGTGACATTGCTTGTTTGACTGGGAAAAACATTATCATCAATTAAGAAGGCATTTTTTCTTTTGCAAGTGGTTCATTTGAACAGTATGTGAACCATAGCTCCATACTCTGACCTGAGCAGAGAACTACCTGGTTGCCCACCTCTTACTTAAATCCAGAAGTGCTGTATTCAAACACCAACTAGCCCATAATAGATACATGTCAGACAGCAGCAAGTTCACCAGGGTTCATCAGGGAGGTAGGGCCAGAAACAGGACTGGACATGGCACACTCACAACAAAATCAGGCCAAAACTGGGTGCCCAGAACCAAGTTTAAAGAGATCTTCTGGGCCCAATGGCAAAAGATACGAATGCAGGCTCCCATGCAAGGCTGGTCAGGGCTTTTTAGAAAGACATTCTGTACATTGAGAAATAATACAATTTGAACCATATTGAGTGTTTTGGGTGTATTATAGCATTCAAATTATCAAGAGTGAAAGTCAAATTTTAAAATCAAGTTTAGTACTAAGTTTAGTATCTCTTCATGATAAGAATAATGAAATGCTAGATGTGGGCATGTCAGCATTTGGTATTGTTTTTTAGAAGTTTGTAGATAGTCAATATCAAAACATTAACGTAAACAGAATGAAGTATTAACACATAATATCAAATATTTTTATCCCAAATTAATAATAAAAATAAGGAATTTTCATGTGAACTGGCCCAGCCCTGTGTCCTCCCCATTTACAGCCTCTTACAATGAAGCTGATCTTTGTTGAACTCATAAATTTTTGAAGAACATATATACACATAGGATTCAAATTCTGTGAAGTTTTCCTGAGGAAAAGGATCCAACAGTAGGTTTTAAAAGGACATAAAATCTCTTGCATTGCATGTGAAATTAATTCACAAAATATTCCAGATCCACATATTGCATTAAAGAGTGAATCATTTCAGTTATACAAGAAAAAAAAGTGTAACTTTGATCATACCGGAACAGAAAAAAAAAAAAACAAAAAAAAGGGGGGGGGGGGAAGTGTTAAAATCTCTTATTTCCAATGTTCTCTAAGAAAATCCTTCTGAATTTATTGGAACCACATGCATTTAAATACGTGAAACCAAAGAATACTTGGAAGCAGATTGGGGTTGAGTGAGAGGACAAAAAGGCTGCTCGAAGGAAAATCTTCCAGAAAAGGGGCCAGATATGCAGAAGAAAAAGGAAGCCTAAATCTTTTTAAGAATTCAGCACTGGATATTTCTTTATTTTAAATTATCATAGAAGTTACCTCAATATTTCCTCATTCTTTACTGCTCTTTCTTAATTTCTCCTCAACGACTCTGTGATTTGATAGATGACTTAATGAGACTGAAATTTCTACCAATTTGAAGTCCAATGGGGATTTGTGAACCATGTTTCAGAAATGGTCATGTATTTAACAAAAATATTTATATGACATGCATAATGCAGTCATGCATGGGAAGGGTCAGATACAACCTGAACATCTTTCAGCTCAGCTAAGCAAAAGGCTCCCCTGAGGATGAGGGATGTGGGGAAGCAAGAAGCAGACTAAATTTTCTTTCTCACCCTTCCCTGAAGAGAATGAAAAGCAGATACGGAAACACTATCAAGATGTTGATATGATTTTTGGTGAGTTGTAGAAGAATATATTACAGACAATCCACTATTTCCGCTTAATGTAAGATTTATTGGGAAAAAGCGACAGACTGGAATAACAGGAGAATATAGACTCTTGCAATGCAAAACTGCCTAGGCTTATATCTCCTCAGCAAGGGTTCCTAACAGAACATGAGGAAATTCCTGATTTTCTCAGGTTGCCACAGGCCCTCCTTTTTTCCTTTGTCCTTGCTGAGAGGACTGGTTTTTTACCATATTAACCTGTATTTTCATAATTGATCACCACCTTTCTCTGCTTTTCAAGAGCAATCATGCTAGCATAGGTGGTGCTCCATCAGGCAGCCCTTCTCACCACGTATCCCTGTAGACATGCTGGGCTCTCATCTTGGAATGGCATCTGCCACCAGTTATGCCAAGTTGCCAATAAAAAAGGGGGAGAATACAAGGAGGTCACACATTAAAAAGACACAAAATCCTCAGATAAGTCCTACTACTTTAGACTGACTTTAGATCTCCTGTCTTGGAGTAGATGATCCTACAGAAGAACAAGTATAATTTTGCAGCTGAAGCACTCATGAACCTGCTGCTTCAGAGTTATTTCAGAAAACAAAGGAGCAACGCAAACAACAGGGTGAAGTCTTCATGTCAGACAATGAAATGTGAAGAAGAGGTGACCACAGCAAGACATCAGAACCATCTGTTCCTTTTGTTCTGAGTAAAGACTTCTGGATGAGCAAGCACACCTGAGATCCCTGACAGCAGCAGAGGCTGAGTGTTACCAAATGGCAAAGGTGGACTTGGCTTACAGCTGACTGGTGACAAAGGCATGCTGCCTCAATATTCAGGATGCATCCAGACAAATAAACTGTGCATTATTAGGCAAGAATTGAAACTTCCCCATCTTAAAAGCTAATCACTGTTGCTGAATATGACATTTTTCCCTTTTACTGGCTGATAATTATTGTATCTATTTCTCTTCTACAGACTGCTTTTCACTTATTTTCACTGTAATGCTGAAGTACTTTTACCAAGCCAGAATTGCAATGAGAAGGGCATAACCACTATTACAGCTTATGTTATGTTCATAGAGTTAGTACTGGTCCTTGAACTATTGGAAAGGCATTAACAGAACTGTTAAAAAAATAGATTTGCATCAATTATGGAAAATCTAGATATTACCTCTCATTTCCACACACGTTTACAATAAAATGAACAAAATTTCAGTACCTCACATAAAAAGTTCTGCTGCTTTAGCTTGACAGAAACTGGATGTTGTCTTTATTTTTCACTTTACCTACCCAGAGAAAGTAGATATATTTCCCATAGGAGAGAACTGTGGTTTTATCACTATCCTTAAATTTACCTTCAAATCACTTCCTTTTCATTGATCTAAAAATTGTTTCTTCTTCTTAATGCCTCATTCCCAATCTATAAAATGGGAAGAGTACTGTTTTACCATGTAGGTCTTAATGTCAAATGCTCAACTAAACAGGCAGAATAGGTGATACAATCATCTTTTAGGGAAAATTATCTTATGATGGGAATAAAATATATAAATACATGCTGTTTGGAGGCATAGTTTTCTGCACACAGCATCTGTTAAAAAAATTTTTCTCCTTGGAAATTTTCAACATTCTAATCAGCATTAAATCCTGATGATATGCAATGTAACTTTTTCTCTTTGTTTGATGTAACTGGTTACAGTAAATAATGTGGACCTTTTTTAAATTAATATTCATTGAAACTATTTATGATTTATAAAAAGAGTGGAAAAGCATCTATAACAAACTAAAATCATAATAGCAACATTCTAATTTGTATAGTAAGATTTTTATGAGTTTCCCACAGTTCTTCACAAATAAATCATACAGAACTACAAGAAGGAAAAATAATCCATCTCAAAGAAAGCCATTTTGAAAAGACTTGTTGTCACTGTGCTTGTAAAAATATTCCAAAAATGAATTAAATTAATATTTACAGGAAGCAAGTGATACATCTAGAGTGCCAGGAGAGAAATGCTGTTTCAAATATTTTCTTTATTCAATGGCTGAAGTAATAAATCACACAGTACATTAATTGAGACAAAAATAAATAATAAACAATACTGAAAACAAAATAGTAGTGAAATAAAATATGAACATATTGCAAGTAACATTTGGCATTGTGTGAAAATAACAGGGTCTCTTGTTTTCTTATCAGTTCTGAAAAGGATGTTGTCTGGCTTTATGCAACTGCAGCTTCATTTTTTGGCAGTAGATGAATATGCTTTTGTTTCAAACCTCAGTATCTTTAACACTGAACAGAAATGTGGGCATGTGAGGTAGAGAAGATACAGTTTAGATATTGTATGCTTCATGAAACACAGTAAACTGACTATTTTACCTACATTCAATTTAAAATTTAAATTCTCTATTTTCCCTTGTATTGGAGTTTTATAATTGAAATTTGACCAAAATATGGCTGTATTAATAAAAGTTTGAAAGTCTATTACATATTATGAAAATTACCAAGATTTTTTGGGAAAATACTTGGATGAACGCAATGTCTGTGGTGGTGTAGAGTTCAATAACTTATTTTTGGTTTAGTCTATTCTGTGAAGATTTTGTATTGAAAAATAGTTATAGTTAGGATTGAACTGTCAAAAACATCTACAAACATAGGGGAAAATTAAAAGTTAAGGGTTTTTTAAAGCTAATTGTTAAATCAGACTTTCATTCTTACATTGGGAATCAATTTCTCATCCTTCAGAGAAAAATAGAGGTGGTGTTCTCCAGCATGAAGCTGGAGGGGAGGGATCATTTTACTGTGTCAAGTATCATATGACTGTGTATGCTCTCAGGGTAAGTATTAGATGTGTATACTGTAGGTAGGTTCCAACTCTAACACTAAAAAACCCCAAAACTTTTTTGAAGCTAAAGTAGGTGATCTGAATTATCTGAGTCTGAAGAGATTCTTCAAGAGCTTTTACAGGTACTACTTAATCATCTCTTCTTCAAGGCAGCAAAGGCAGTACTGCTGAGAAACAGCACAGATGCACAGAGAGGATCATATTTGCACTTTGGATTGACACAGAGGGACTGAGACCAAAGAAGAGGCCCCAGCTGGGGGTTGGTGGCAGAGTGGGAGGCATCAGGTGGGTGAAGGGTAAAGGATTCCAGTCGGGAGTCTGCCTTGCTGGAAGTTGCTCATCAGCCATCCAGTGCCAAGGATATGTCTCTTAAAGCAGAGGCTCTGCTGGAAGCAAGAGGCAGATTGCAGTGGTGGGCAATTGCTCCCAGAAAAATAGCAAGCTGGGCTTGTGTCTGCAGAGGGAATTTCATGGTGACTTGCTTGCCAAGTGCACAAATGTGTCAGACCTTGTGAAATGTCTCCACCAACTGCTGGGAGACAACAGAGGGGGTCTGTAGCTGGTGTGCATGGGACTAAAAACAGCTGAGTGAAAGAGAGAGATGGAGTAGATTTTAGGGTTTTAAGAATATTTTAAGAGTACCAAATTCCCTAAACACTATGTTACAAAGAAAGTAGTGTTCTTTGTAATGCTCTCTGCAATTTCTGTGGTACTGGAGATGGAGAAAGAGAGGCAAACCTTTAATGCTGGGCTGAGAATCTAGTAGTAAGGATTAAGAGGCATCAGAAGCTTCTAGCATAATGGATGGTCGTGCAGAAGAGCTGTACTTCTTCTGAATGACAAGTGTGTCAAGATGCTACCATTTAATATCAAGGAAATTGAGAGTGAACTTTTAAATGAAAGAGTAAATGTAAGCTGATAAGTCCAGAACAGCACAGAGGTGGAGATGACGTATCTGTTACGGATGATGTTAGGGAAATATTTTAGTCTCAGTAAAGGTTAGAACACAGAACAGAATTAGTCACAGAGTATGATTTAAACTTGATGCTGGGAAGAGAATCTAACCTGTACAGTAACAATACAAGTTGTCAAATGAAGGAACATGAATAACAAAGCAGCAGGCATACCAGAAACTTGGTAGAAAGAGTACAATCTGTTAAACATCATTCAGTGGAATAAAATTAGCAACAATTATCAAAAGAATACTGACTATTTGGCAAGATCAAATGATATGCACCCAAGATTTACTCAAAATTCTCCTGGTACTTGAAGTACTTGACAGATATGAAGGTACATTTTAAATTGATCCCAGGTGAGATTCCAAGAAATTCAAGGTACATAAACCTGATATCTCAACAAGGCAAATGTATAGCCTATAATAATGCACAAATAAATAACCACGAACATAAACCTGACCATACACTGGGGAAGAGACAATGTAGATTCTTGAAGGGAAATCCTGTGTCTTAAATACAGATATTTGAAAGTTCAGCATGTGGGTAAGGGTATTCTACCTGATATATATTCTACCTGGAGTCCTACTAAGTTTGAACCATAATTTGTCATCCAAAGTTTTAAAGAAATTAAGCAGTTGCAACATAAGGGATAAAATCCTTCACTTTATTTCATCATTTAGTTAAATGATGAAACAGAGGGTAGGAATGAATAATTTTTGCAGTGTAATCAACAGTGAATTCCACAAAGATCTGTTTTGGGACTTGGGCAGTTCCAGATATTAATAGATGACCTGGAACTGAAAGCAAAGTGGCAAAGTTTACTGTTGATAACAAGTTTTTCAAGGCAGTGAAATGAAGGCAGACCATGAAGAATTGCAGAAGGACCTGAGGAAGATGAACAAGTAGACAATAAAATGGCAGATGAAATTCACTATAGATAAATGTCAAGTCATGTATAGGGAATGAGCGGGCCTACACACAGAACACAAAGGGCCCTGGATTGGTTATTAGCACTGAGGAACAAAATCTGGGGTCATAATAAATGGCTCTATGAAAATGTCAGCTCAATATTGGTAAGACAGGCAAATCAAAAGTAAGAATTATTTTCAAAAGGAATGAAGAATAAAAAAGGGAACATCATATCTCATAGTATAATTCTCTGGAATCACCACTTTCTCCTCCCTTTTAAACAGAATCTATGAAAACTGGAAAAGATTCAGGAAAGGGGAGCAAGGATTATCACATGTATGCAACTGCTCTGCTTCTTCGTATAAAATAATGAAATAAGAGAAGGCTACGAAGCTTGGGAAAAAAATTACCAAAAAAAAAAAGAGATTAAGATGGACCTATTTTAAAAAGAGTGTCTGGGAGAGGTTGAGTAAAGATAGGTAGTCCATTGGGAATATAAAGTTGCCCAAAATAAAAGGGGGGATAGATCAATTTAGTAGCAGCCAGCTTCAAAATAATTTTAGGGAATTAGTTCTTCACTCAGTAGGCTAATGGAATGGCTCCAAAGAATGTTTGAAATACTAAAAAGAACATCACTGAAGGAGAGATGGGGAAAACTCATGGAAGAGGTGTCCTAGGATATCTGTTTAATGCATATGTACTGTTTGTGACTCCAGAAACAAAAAACATTGGAAAGCATGATGCAGAAGTGTCACAGAGACTTTTCAATTTTTCATTATTTCCTAGATTTCCATTTATGATGTATTTTATTTTGAAAAAAATAGAAACAAGCATTTGGTGGGACTCAGAAGGCCTTTACTATAAGGACCTGTTGTTATTGATTCCTCCAATCACAGCACTGCCTACTTCCTTACTGACAAACCAACCAAACTGAGCACAGAGAACGAGGCACACCCTCACTGTTTATGCATGCATTGTAACTTCACTCTCATCCTTACGTGACCCTACAACCATAGCAATTTTGTATAAGCTTTCTGTTCAAAGTTAATGGCAGTTGTTTCATAGTCTGTCCAAGTCTTGTTTGCACAGAGTGAATTGAAGAGGTGTCTGTACATCCTCGCTGTGTGATGCAAGTGTGCTAAGGGTGCTTGAAGTTAGAATTCTGGTGAGGATAATACTGGAGGAGTGTGGGAGGTGGGGATTGACACACCCGATGCAACGGGGACCATTCTGCCTGTCGGAGTCAGTTCCAAGGATGCAGAGCACAGCACCACTCTTACAAGTCAGTTCAGGCACCCACAGGCAAGGAGTGCAGCAAGCACACCGTGCAGACAGCAACAGCCTGGTGCTTGAGCACCAGCCCTCTCTCAGCACAGAGACAGATGATGTGTGGTCTAATAGAAACAGACAGTGGCAGGCACACTGCCTTTTCCTGAAAATTAGACTATAATTCAATGATAAGGAATTCAGGATTGTCCGAATAAGGAATGTGATCACTCAGATAATGTTGTTGCATTTTTTTGTTTTTTTTTTTTTTGTAAATGGGGTTGGTGCTATGTCTATGATAAGAAACATGGGTTTCTCCTATACCTATTGTTCCTGTAGAGCTGCTTAATACAAGATTTATACTCCCACCTAAGCAATGGCAACATTAATCTTCATAGGTATAGACTGCATACATAGCAAGAATAATAATTATGAAAAACCATTTCTCCTCAAACCTACTATCCATCTTATCTTTTAGTTCATAAGTTACCACTCATTATTCAAGACTACTAAATCAAAATGTACTGAAGGTCAATGTGCCTCTGGTACCTCTGCTTTGTTTTGGGGACAAATCACGGTTCCCACCAACATGCTTCATGCCTCTAATATTACTTAGTTATTGGTTTTTGTAATTTCAGCTTGCTGTTCACATCAGATGTGTTTGAACAGAACCACACCAAGGTTTTCAACACCAAAATACCTCTAATTCCAGACTATCTGGTGTTTTATTCTTGCACAGACAGAAAGGATTCATATACATGCAATGTAGACTATTTTCCTTTTGAAAAGCAGAGAAAAAGCCCTTGCAAAATTTTTAGGGATGAGACATAATATTTCCTTCTCCTCCTATTTATTGATACACTTCTACTTCAATATTTAACAGCAGCCTATGTCTTCTGCTTCCCTCAGTAATTGCACATCTTGGAATTGGAAGTTTCTTTTTAGGCATTATACTCTTCTTGTAAAACATGGCAAAACAATGTACTTCAATAGAAAGAGTACTCTTCCCTAGACTGTCTCCAACCAATATGACAGGCACTTATAAAGGCATTCTCCCTTCTGGAAAAAAACCAGCTTATAGTCTGTTATTAGCCACAGATTGTCTTCAAAGAAAAACATGGGAGCAGTAGGGATTTTTACTTTCTTTTTTATGTTTCCTTAAGGCTGAGAGTGTTCTGAAGGATGGTCACTGTTCTACTCCACATCTAGGAATGCTGAGCTAAATTTACCTCACAATATTTTTATGATTAGAGCTCCGTGAAGATTCATATAATAATGCAGCTGAACAAGTATTTATCACTGATTAAAGAATTTTGCCTAGAAAATAATTTTCCTCTAAAGTTATGGCATTTAGGTTACTATAAAATAGCTTGATTACTCTGTAATAATGTCTACCAAAAAGTATATAATGATTCACTACTTGTGGCAAACTAAAAGAATAATTTCTTATATTTAAGAGCTGAAAAAACACTCTCAATCTAGTTATTTTGTCTAAAAATTGTTGATACATTTGGCTTTTTGGTCTTATTCGTTAACTAAAATATGGGGGAAAAAAGATACAACATTTTTATGTTTCTGATTCAGTTGATATGTCTGTTCAAATGTTTCTGATTGTTTTTGTAATGAGCATCATGAAAATATTTGACATGCATCAAGGCATATAAAAACAAGTCTTGCGTTTTATGTAAATTCCTCAGTATTTTATCATTTACCATTGTGCCATTGAAACACAATAATAATTTTAAAAAGCAGAGTAAAAGGTAAGGATTTGAGTCAACAAAGGAACTCGGAGAAGACCTAGTTTGGGCCTAAAAAGGGCTGATTCACTTAGAGTTTAGTCAGCCTGAACCTACACTTTGAAGTTTCAAAGAAAACTTTTCACTTGAGGTTCTTAGATTTTTCATAAGTGTGGATTTCTGGATAAGAATAGTCACACAGTTATGTGTTGGGGTTATCCACACACACACACCCCTTCCCCCCAAAATCCAAAACCTGAGAAGATGTTTTTGTATACATCCAGGTTTCAGGTTTTTGCCATCTATTATGGCAGCCTCCTTTGCCTTCCTCTCTGTTTTTTATTCTGGAATGAGTGGTGCCTATGTCCACTTTGCTGTACAACAGCACACATAATTAAGAAAGAAGAATCTCTTTCTTCTCTAGGGGAGTGACTTTTCTTCTGCCAAGAAAATTGGTGAAAAATCAAGCAGCACTCTGTGGAAGTTAGTTTAGCAAGTCTTCCAGTGTCTAAAGTTTTCATCGTATCCAAGTCCTCCATAAATCTCAGTATCCCATTGCTCAAAAACAGCAGTAATATTGCAGGACTTTTTGAGGTATCAATTTCATGAAAGACCTAAGCATTGATTATTATGCCTCTTGGATACTCTGAATAGGTGGGACACAGTAAGTTGATTTTTCAAGGTCAATGTGAAAATACATCTTTAGATAATGCTTAAACAAAGTGAATGATGGATCAGAACCAAGTATACTTATGGATGATGATAGACCGGATGAACTTCTACCAATATGTTGCTTTTAAGTGCCTAAGTAAGCTTACATAAAATCTAAGAGGTAAAATGATGAAGTATACTGCAGAATCTTATTTCTGTTATTTCCGCTTCTCTACTTGGTAGAAATTCTAAAAGAAAGAGTTATGTCCTCTGAGTCATATAGAAACAGGCTGTAATTTAAAATATACCTCTAGCTCATACTGAAATATAAAAAAAAAAATCCCAAACTGAACAATGTCAGATTTACAGCAGAACTTAGACAAAACCTGTGGAGCTTTAATGATATCTGCTGAAGTACCTCAAGAATTAACCTAGCAGTATATAAAAAAATAAAGGAGTGTTTTCCTTCAGCAAAAGAAAAACCTATGAAGACTCTTGCTACAATATTTTCAAGACAGCATTTTTTTAAATTAGTTCAAAAATAAATTGTTATTAACAATTTTCTGTTTAAAAGACTGCAAGTGTGAATGTCAAAACATACACTACTCTTAAACCAGGTTGTGGTAAAAATATGAAAACCATGTTATGTGAACTGATCTCCCAAAGTTTAAAGGTATTCTGAAGGATTCCAAAAAAACGTGTGAAATGACAATATAACCTTGATATGAAATTATGGCCTTTACTAAACTTTTCATATTTCACTTATGCTCAGGATTCATAGGGTTTACAGAACAAAATGTCCAAATACTTCAAGTTTGTTTTGATTTTGAAAGTTTATTGCTGCATGAAATTCATTTCTGTAATCAGATGTTTCCCACTTCTCTCAGCACTGCAGCTGAGGTGTCTAGCTACCAGAAACAGACAAAATCAAAAGTTAATAATTCACATGAAACTTGGGGAATATTTCTTTGATTTTGCTTTTATTTGAAACAAATCAAAAGCAGAATATTTTGAATATTTTCTCTCAACTAGAAGGAATACTTCAATTAGTCACAGAAATTGAAACTGATTTAGCAAATAAATGCATCAAGTAAATTTTTTGCAATCAAAATTTAAAAACAAATAGTAGTAAACATTAATTTCCCTGAGAGTAGATATGAAGTTATGTGGGATGTTTAGCTATGGAGTAATCTTCTGGGATGACAGTTCAGAGCAATAGACCTGGAGAAAAAAATTATGTCAAGATTTGTAGCAGCTGGTATACCATTTTGTCAGGAGACTCAAATTATTTCCAGCCTCATCAATCCTAAGACAACTGTCTCCAAGATCTGTAGTACATTTCTGAAGCCTATCTCCTATTTTGCTAATCCCTGTGATTGCCTAGTGAGTGTAAATAAAGTTTGGCCTTGATCTGCATCTCACAGCAACTGAGACAGAAATTAATGCCAAAGAATACATACACTGACTAGGTAGTGGGTTTTATAGGGTGACCTAAAACCCTATTTTATGTCAAGAAATTTCAGATGTGCCCTACCACAACATGATCTAACACATCCCTTCCCATCAGTTCTACTTGTTATTCATGTGTTTCATCTCTGAACATTGTGTGAAATAAACAGGAGAATGGACAAAATTCTTTTTCTCAGTGTGAAAGTCTTCAATTACTTTGGGAATTCATTACAGTTGTACAGAAGCATGTTACTTAGTTGTGTAATTACTTCTGTAGTGTCATTCTAGGACAAGTTAATGTAGATAATATAACTCAAAGTGAATTTTTTATTTTTCAGACCTGTGTTTATTGTTAAGAACTATCCATAATTTCTCTCATGTTAATAAATTACAGACAAGTGGTGTTAGATTTGTGTTTAGATTCCCAGAAAGTTTCTCAGTGAGCAGTCTTTTCCTTATTTCTTTTTCAGGAGTATGAGGCAAAAAAGAAATTTAATGAAATTTTACTGAATTTAATGAAGGATGACAAATGACCTGTCACTCATCTTTAATCATTACTATTGTTGTTAACAACATAAAATGACAATTCTGCTGCAGATAATTTTAATTGTATACAGTAATTTTTTTTTAATATCAGATATGATCTGAGAGCTAACAACAGCAAGAACAGTGGCTGAGTCTCTTACTCTTCCACATTTTGGCACAATATCATAAATAATTTTTTTTTCTCCCTCTCCAAAGAGAAACCTATTCAGTGACATGAGCTGAATGAGATTTCAAGACGAAAGGTTACAAAAGTTGTCTTGTATGCAGAGGAAGAGTTGAAGCTTGCTGTGCTCCTTTACAGTAAACAGTAGGAATGTCCTGTCATTCTCACTTCATATCATATTATATGGTGTAGATAAGAATGAGGAAATAAGAAATGGCAAGTCAAGGAACTGATTGCAGCAGAAGTTTGAATTCTGAAAATCTGTACCTTTCCAATGTGGCTTGAATTAAAACATGTTATTGCTGCAATTTGGTCCTTTTCTTTACCGCTTTTTGTCACTGTCAATGGTCTTTGATTTCTTCAAGTCTTAAAATTAATATAGTATGTCACATTTTGTTTCATACAAACCTCTAGACTTTTTAACTACCTTTCATTCCTGTCATTTGGGACCTCCAAATGGCCTAGGTATACATTTATTTGTCTAGGTGTCTGTCCTGGTTTAGGGCAATATTTAGGAGGAAACCTCTGGGGGGGGTTTTCCTCTAGGAAGAGCCAATTCCAACCACCCCTCCCCCAACAGGTCCAGGAAGAATTTCCTTAGAGAAAAGTGGAAAAAACTATTTATTTAACAAATAGAATATTCACGAGATAGGAAAAATTTGAATAATATGAAAACAATGAAACCTCTCCTTCCTCTGAAGAGATGGTAGATTCAGATTCCGCCTGGATCCAGTTCAGTTCTCCAGTGGGGGGGGGGCGGATTACCAGGCCCGGCTGTAGAAGTCAGCGAGGGGGGGTGCCTCCCGGGGATTCCCTGGTGTCTTCGGCCAACGCAATACCAACCAGTCCCAGGAGGAGGAAAAGGAAAAAATAAACAGCAGAAGAAACAAAGTCTCTCCATGCAAAAAAGCCAAGAAAGATCTGAGGAAACCCTCCACTGTGTGCTTTTTCCAGTACACACCAGAGAGATTGAGTGAGATAACACTGTCCTGCTGGAATGTAGCCTCTCCAAGGATATTGAGGGGGAGTAAAAGGTGTAACTCCTGCAGATAAACAGCGCGGGTTTTTTTCTCCACTTTCACTCTCTCTGTCTCCCTGGGCCTAACTTAAAGCTGTAGAGCTTAATATCCAGCATAAGCAGAAGGGACGATTTGGGATGCAAAAAAATCATATGGCCAACCCAGGACAGTGTCTGAGCCTAAAAGCTGGATTGACAGAAACTCTGTTCAGCTGATGGCTGGCCTGAGTGGTTAAAAGTATCTCAACTATGACTAGAAATTATTCTCATCTGAGAGGTCTGACACCTTTATAGAGCCATAAATGCTGTGCTTTGCATTATCTGCTTTAATTGCTTGGTGGTTGGAGTATTGGTGCAAAAAAAAATATTTGATGGCATAGAGAAACACAGGTTTCCTTGACTGCTAAAGTAATGCTTTCACTATCAGGCTTTGTGTCCATTATATTTTTTCCTTATTTTTGTTTCCCAGTCACTAATTATGCCATCTTCAGCACAAGTATTGAGAGAGAGTTGAACACATGTTTCAGGGTAATAGTAAGGCTGGCACTTAAATCAATGTCTCAAAAGGTGAGAAGATGATAGGAGGACACATAAATATCTACATGAAGCTGTAAAATGAAGTAAAAATTCACTGTGCTTTAACAGAAAGGAAAGAATCTCCTGAGTTATTTAAGAAGAGTCTTTTTTTTTTTTTTACCTAAATAGAGTGATCGAGGCTACAGAATTGATGATCAATTGTTCCTGAAATTTGAGGCCTATTTCTCTATTGTTGATTTGTGTTGGGGCCCTGAGTCTGCAAATAGGCACCAGTTGCTTTGTGTCAGAGAGTGCTAGGCTCTGGTCATTGTGTCCCAACAAGAAATCAGTATCTTATTAACAAAGTAATCAAGTAGAAGGGTTCATTTGAAATATGCAGGGAACTAATCTCCTGATTAGTTCTCTGAGTCAAGAGTTCAATGGTAGAGATAGATATCTCCACCTGAAGATGCAGGGACCTCCTTTTGCCATGTGCACATTTGGGAATGGTTGGCATTCACAAGCCCGCCTTAAAGTGATGCTGCAGCTCTCTGCCATAGATGAGAGGTGTTACTGTTTTTTCTTCACCCAACAGATGACAAATTGATGATTGCCAGCAATTTCCATTAATTGGTGGGTGTTCTGGGGAGTGGCCTGCATTTTGCAGGAAAGCAGCTGCTTCATGTCAAGTAAAGTAATTTATGTCAGTCATTTATGTCAGTAACTATGCTCTAGAAGTGGTACAGTGACAAAGTTCATTGATTTGCCTCAGCTCTTTAACACAGAGACTAGCACTTTTCACTCTGTGACAGCTACAGTACCCTGTATCCCAAAGAAACTGATAAAGGAGGCAGGACAGATGGCTGATGACATGGACCAAGCACTAATATCAATAACTCCTGATGGACTGTTCATCTCATCATTGTTGTCCTTCCTGCCTCTTTATTTGTCTGCTTCTATTTGTCTAAGTCTGACACCAATAACACAAGACAGAAGTTAATTGGAAGAAAACCTTTACATTTTGTACTTTCAATACTGAGAAAGGGTTCCTTGTCCTGGTCACGATCCAAACTCCGAGGCTGGTTTCTGCCATTTTAAGGGTCCAGAGAGCAGAAACCAGGGTATGGATTCTTCCTTTTTACAATAGCCTTGTATCCTCCTTACTGTGGTAGGCATTATAGATGTTAAGCATTTGGCACATATTATTTCTGCAAGCAGCTCCTTAAACTATTTCTTAACCCTTAATTCCCTTGCATCAGCCCCACCTCCCTACAAGATTTGAGGTGCAACCTTGTCTGTGCCCTCATCCTGCAGGCCACTCTGATATGGGCTAAGGTTGCCATTGGGCTTCTTGGCCACCTAGGTGCATGCTGGTTCATGTTCAGCCACTGTTGCACCAGCACTCCCAGGTCCTTTTCCACTGGGCAGCCTTCCAGCCACTCCTCCTTCAGCCTGTAGCATTGCATGGTTTTGGTGTGACTGAAGTGAAGGACCTGGCAATTGTCTTGTTGAACTTCATACAGTTAGACTCAGCCCATCCAGCCAGTCTATCCAGATCACTTTGAAGAGCCTGCTTACCCTCCAGCAGCTCTAAACTCATGCTCAACTTGCTGCCATTTGCAAACTGGCTGAGGGTGCACTGAGTCCCTTGCCCAAAAGCATGTCCTTGTAAATGTACTCATCATATATCCCACTACACATTAAGGGAAGGAGTAATTATGCTCTACATACACAGAACGCTTCAAGAATCAATTTTGTCCCTTTCCAAAATGTATCCACAGATTTGCAGATTAATCAGCCTGTACATCTCCTTTTCTGTCCAGTGTTAAATCTGGATGGTGCATGAGACATGGTAGGATGTTAACTGAGATAGAAGAATATTATTGTACTGGTTTAGACTCAGTCAATTTTATTGACAGAATCTAGTATGGACAATGTTTTGGATTTGTGCTGGAAACAGTGGTGATAACTCAGGGCTGTTTAAGTCACTGCTGTGCAGTGATTACACAACACCCAGGCCTTTCTTTCTTCTCACAGTACTTCACCAGCAAGGAGGCTAAGGGTGCACAAAGGGTTGGGAGGGGATACAGACAGAACAGATGACCCCTGCTGAACAAACATTTCATACCATATGGCATCATGCTCAGCATATAAATCTGGGGGAAGAAAAAGGAAGGGGGGATGTTCAGGGTCATGGTGTTTATCAGCCAAGTCATCATTATGTGTAATGAAGCCTTGGTTTCTTGGGGGTGGTTGAACACCTGCCTGCCCATGGGAAGGTGTGAATGAATTCCTTGTTCTGCATTGCACTTGTGCGCAGCTTTTGCTTTCCATATTAAAGTGTCCTTGTCTCAACCCACAAGTTGTCTCATTTTACTCTTCAAATTCTCTGCCCATCCTTCTGGAGGGGAGTAAACAAGCAACTGTGTGATGTTTAGCTACCTAGTGATGTTAACCATGACAATTATTAAACAATTTCTAGTGTATTATTTTTCTCAGCTGATAGGGAGGAATACTAGTCCTGAAAACAATGACAGGGCTGAATACTAACAGAATTAACCTTAACAAAATATACAGTTTATCAGGAAGCATCTAACAAAAAATTAAAATCAGCTTTATTGTAGAATTAAAAATTTAATTTTCAATCTACTCTCTTTAGCTACAAAGCGCTAGTGAAATGTATGGATTTCTGAGAAAAGCAATGGCTTTCCTCACTGGTGTATATTCAAAGTGAATCAGAGCAAAGTTTTATAGCAGGCAATGTTCCAATTAGCACTTTTTATTTTTAACTGGTTTGTCAATTTACCTTATTGTATTTTTCATTTGTAGTCGCTGCTAAATTATTTTCCATTTCCGTTTATTTTGCTTAAAAAACCAACATTGCTACAGTGTGTTGATGTAGTTTCTTCTCCTTGCATCCATCCCAAAGACACTGAGAGTAAGGCAACCTTTTGAATGTTTTCTGCATCAGAAATTTAAGGATTGTTTCAGCAGCTGATTATATAGGAAATTCTGTTTGTTGCAAAAGTCTCTTTTAAGGGAAACATTCTGTTGATTTGTATAAAACATATATAAATTCCAGATTAACCCATACTAATTCAGTATTCAATAGTGATAATTAGTAGTGGGTTTGTAATTATTCATATATAGTGTAAATTACTAGTAAAGCCAAGTGTTTTATTTTGAATCTGTGATTGTTGCAATTATTGGAAGATAGAATCTAAAAATTTCTTATATTATGCTTGTTATATCCAGAAAAAAAAGTCTTAAGACAGCACATTTTACAGACGCTTTCATAGATATCTGTGCTAGTATTTTTCTGATTCTTCTGTGTAATAAGGGATATACATATCCACAAATTTTTAAAAGTTTACAGAAAGTCAATAAAATAAAAGGAAATATGTCAGTATAAAGTATAATCCCAGTCATGTGATGTCTTTATGAGGAAGACAGGGGAAAGACAAAGCACTGAGAATTGTAGAAAATGTGTTGTCACATTTTGAAGACTTATTCTCCTCCTGCCTGAGTTGCTTTAATCAGCAAAACAAATGTCAGTATCATTATTAGGCAGCATCAGCAGGGCTTACAGCTGTACAGAAACTGGAGTAAATAAATCTACTACCTTAGGCCAGGATTTGACATTATCAAAGAATATCTGATTTTGTCTCTTTGCTGGATCGTGTAGCTAAGTCTGAGCTACCCTGTCCAGTGCCAGAGTATATCTTGTTTTCTAGCTTCTTATAATGATGCTTAACCATACATTGCCATCAACATCCAGAGGCCAAGAGAGAGTCTGCCTTCTCTTAAAGGTTCTGTGGTGCATCAGTATGGTCTCCCTCTTCCTCTCTTTGGTTCTGTTAGGTACTGGGATAAGGATCCTGCAGCCAAGTTAAAGGGCCTTTGGCCATAAGATCAGTAATCAGTTCAGTTCTTTTAGCTTGAGTTTTTTGGGTCATCCTAAAGGACTTTAAGGGCAGGTTTTTCATGCATGATGCATCTTCTTTCTGGACTCAAAAAGAAGCTGAATGTAATTGCATGAATAGGTTATTTCAAAACCCTGTCAGGATATCTAACCTGCCTCCTGTAGGAAAAAGCTGAATGTTGTCATAGCTTAATAGATACAGATGAGTTAGTCCTATCCAGTTCTCTATGCCTAGCAGTGGAACCTAGATGGAGCCAAGTTATTTGATACTACATGGCACAGATCAATATGTATGGATGCAGATCAGCATGCCCAGTTATACAGATTATTTTATGCCTGGCCCTTCTCTCCGGTGCTGCTTCTTCTGATGATGACAGCTACAGGAATATGAAACAGATATATATATTTTTTTTGGACAACTTTCATGTTACACTAGTTGTTGTTATTCAATAGACTTTCTATGGATACCTCTTGTCCTTGCTTTTTTCTGGTCTTTGACAAGGACATTTCTTCTAGTCGGCACCAGTCCTTGGAGAGCTCGGTCCTTGGGGTTTTCCTTCAGAAGGTTGGGCTTCAACAGTCACTTCCCATTTATTCCTAAAGAAATATCAGGCTTTCATCCTGGTCTGTTGCTAGATTAAGAGATTAATTATAATTTCTGTTTATTTCTCTGTGTTTCATTCTTTTAGTTGTGGTGCAGCACTTCTCAATCAAAGTCAAAAAAGACAATTTTGGTTTATTTCTCCAGGTGCAGGCATTTGAAGATCACTCTTTGGCTACATGTTTCCCACTAAAGGAAGACTGGAAACTCAGTTCTCTGCCTTTGGTGATCTCCAAGACAATCAATACTCAGCTGCATCCATATTATCTGTGAACCTGTAAAAGCCCCACAAAATTCCAAAGGAAAGTCAAGGAGCATCCTAATGGAGCTTTTATGTTTGTCATGACCAGCATCTGCATACTGAAAATGCTTATGGACTGTTTGCCTCTTTTCCCACCAACATTTTAGTAGGCTCAGTTCCACTTTAAAACTGTATGTCTAGAATCCTGGCCCATGAAACAGGAATTTAAGATCCTCTGAGAGACTCTTTCTGATAATGTAACTGCAAAGAATACAGGAATTCAGAGAAAAAAGAAATACTTTCCCAAAAACAGTGGATCAACACACAAATTAGTCTTCCAGCCCAGTCTTTCTTCTCTTCTGTGATTCTCTAAATATTTATTTTTCTTTTAGGAGGAGACAGAAATGGTAGTTCGTGGAATATACAATATACACAGCCACAGAGCAATAGAACACAGTACACCCGGTTGTTTTGTCCACAGGATAAAATGTTTCTTCTCTCAAGGATCAAGACACAGCTAGAACAACTGTAAAATTGTATAATGTGTGTAAAATCTAATGCTAACTATTTGTAAGTAATGTTTCATTCTAGATTTATTGCATCTTGGAAATTATACTCTGATATCAATCTCAGATTTCTCAAACACTGGGGCTTGTTTGGATATATTCAAAGGAGTCTGCTTTACCTGAGCTTGGATATGTGCCTGTCCTGCTAAGAAACACGAAAAACTTTTGACATTAATCTGTGCTAGTGCTCCACAGGAGCTACAAAATAAAATGAGAGAATGTATTATGCAATTATATTCAAATACTAATGCAACAGTGCAGCACTGGGGTGTAATGCAAAAGAAAGATGGGTTGCTTAAAGGATTTCATAGACATCACTACTAAAATGTGCTATTTGACATTACTCATTAAACTGTGTTTGTGTAACGTGCTTTTTAGCAATATAGCTACACTCAAGATAAATTAATAATTTTGTCTCTAATTCTGCTGAAACTTTCTATTTCTAAGAATCTATATTGCTGCCTTGCCCAGATGAACTGCTGAAGTAATGGTATAGTCTAAAAAGGAGAGGTTTGGTCCTAAGGCCAGTCTCAACCAATGGCCTTTCTCCAATAAATTTCTCTCTTGCTTTAAAAGCATACTCATGGAAACATATTTCTCTAGATGTCTTTCTTTTTATGAATCTGAATTACTAGTACTAGTCTGGTAATAAGATGATGTGACACTCCCATAATTACCAGCTATTCTTACGAAGCAGTGAATTTTGTCACCCTTGCAGATCATTTACTAGTGTGATATGGGAAGTTTACATGCAGTGGGGTCAGGCATTACTGCTGTTAGCTCGTTGACTTTGCTCTCTGTCAGAGCTGCCAAGACATAACTGAGATTTGAACTGTGTCCTCTGCAGCTCCCAGCCTGTTGTCTTGGTGTAGCAGAACAGGCTGCACCAGTGGGAAGTGACTGCCTGGGGCTGGCACACAAGTTCCTGTCTGTTGACTGTGGGAAATTGCAATTGCTGTGAGAGCAGCAAAAAGAAAAGTTGGTGCTTGCAGTGCCTGAAATTTTCTCTGCTAATTTTGCCATTGAACATTAAATTAGTCATATATAAAATTCTAATAAGAGGCTTCCTCTCTAGTGCAGTCTGCCTTGTATCAGGTGTTGAACAGAAAATCCTGCTACAATGAATTAAGGCTTTGATCTTTTCTTTTTAGATTATTTCTTCTAGAATATAAAAAATTAAAAATCCAGACCCAAGCAACTGGATAGTGAAGTGCTTTCATAACATATTACATCAAAAAAGGAGTTAAACACAGTAATGCTGGTTTCCCACTGGTTTCCTTTATGTGTGTTTCTACTATAAAGCTGTCATTCACTTCTCTTAAATAGAGAGGTCTCAGTTTTACCCTCTATCAGGATCTAAGTATTCCACCCCCAGAGTTCCAAGATATAGATTCGTCCCCTCTCTTTTACAACTGGTGTCTTATCTGACAAGAGAAGAGCTTGAGAGGTGTCATCTCCTATTTAGCCAACAGATGATCGGCTAAATAGGCCTGTTCATATATAACTTCTGTGTCCAAATCACAGTAAACCCACAACTTTTTTAGCTTGAAGTAGTACAGTACTATAAATAAATTCCAAAATTCAATTATTTTTAACTCTGCTTCAAGGTAGCCCACTTTGAATGTTTTAATAATAGGCTAGACATGGAAAGGAATTGGATGCATTTTAGGTCTCAGTTGTAAAATTAGGTGATTTTTAGTTCTTTAAAGACAAAAGAGGTGCTGGAAGTGAGGACTTTGAAAACAGAGTATAAACTGAGACTCTAGTGCCTTATATATATAGTTTGAAGTACCAGACTCTGAAAGCAGGAAAAAAATCCCAAAAAACATGTATGTTGAAGCAAGCAAAATCTAGGATACCTATTCTTACAATCTGCTACTTGTAGCTGTGAATATGTGGCATTTTTCAAGGAATCGTTCTTCCTTGTATTTCTACATTTGTTTTTCATGGGTAAGAGACAAATATGCATAACTGATCTCTTCTTCCTATGTATACCACACCATTTCTCTCATTTTCAATTTATGTCACTGAATTTTTCTTCTTGCTAACACCTTTTTCCATTCAAAATTTATGCACAGCTTCGTAGACCATTTTCCTGCTAAATTTACTTTTGTACTAAGGTATACAGATCACTTATGATCTACATAAAACAGTATGGATCATATGGATTTTAAACCATCCATTTTCTGATTTTTTACTTTTTCACAGGTCCTATGTCTCTTTTCTATTGAATACTGGGCTGCATTTGACCCTGCTGCTAAGCTTTTCTGATTCCTGGTGACATCAACCATGATCTCAGCCTTTGCTGTATATGAACTGTATCACCCAAGCCTAGAGCCATGCTGAGAATTTGATGGAGTGGAAAGAGTAAAGAGCCAAGTTATAAGTCTGAAGCATGTTTGACCCAGTGGAAACACCAGCAATAATCACTTCAAGGTGCACGGTCCTCATGCCTAAGGCAGCCGGGAATGTTCTGCTCTGTTGCTGGAGTTCCTTCTGGAGTTCTTCATAGCCAAGACCTTCACCTTCCATCACCTTCAACTTTACCATCACCATTGTCCTTGGCTTCACTTCCCTATCCAAAAATAATAACATATGAAAGCTATCAAATCTAACTGGAATAAAGGGTGCAGATGGTTCTGGTGGGGGGAGGGGGGGGGAGGTGTTCGGTGACTTTTTTCTTTTTACTTTTGTTATTAGAAATATCTTGAAGTTAATTTCAGAGATATTGCATGGGATGTTTGCTACACAAAGATAGGTTAGACAATTAAAATGTGTTGTTAGTTAGACCCAATAGGCTAAATGCTTGATTGAACTTTCATACAATGAGGGCAGTCATGCTGGCTGATAGAGAACTTCTCCTGAGGTGATAGAGATTGTTTAAGTTAGATGGAGCTGTTGCAAGATCTGAAAATGTCAAGATCTTCAATTTCCATTAATATTTATGTGCCTAATAGGAAGAAAGATCAATAGCTTTTTCTCGGAAGGTGTCCCCTATAGAACTAAAATTAATTGCTGAAAATAAAATAATTACAGACAATCTTATTTGTGTTCTGGATAGCTAATTAGAAAGATCAAGACATAGGTCGACAATGTTTTCTTGTTCCTACATTTACTTTAAAGGCTCGACTGCAGCTCACAGATACATAGAATATATTTTAACTACTAGTAACTCTATTTTATTCTGCATTGTATCATTACTTTTTATAACTTTAGCCATTTCCCCTCCCTTCCTTTCTCTCCTTTCTCCTCTCTTTCCTTCTTCAGTTCCTCCCTCTCCTCCACTAACTCTCCCTCTTTCCCTTTCCTCATTCATTCCTTCCCCTCTCTTAGTTTTTAATATATTTTCTCATAGATATTTAATTTATACCCATTCTATGTACTGTATTTGCTTCGCCAATAAGTGGGGATGTGGGAAAGGAGAAATGAGTGCCTTTCCCTGTGCCTTCTCAGTTGGTGAAAGGACCTTCGATTGCTTTTGCCATTGGCAATAATCCCATTTGCAAAATCTCCCTGAAAAGCAAGTTACTAGTGTTAAGTAGGCTGTACATTGACCTCCCCTATCTTTAGATCTACATATATTAATAACAAATCACAAAGAAACCCAGATGAAAGCATTTTCCATTCAGGAAAGAGAGGAGATAGTGATTTGCCTCTAAAATTTGTTTATCAGACCTAATCATCTCAGTAAATTTATCTTTTCTTCAGAGAAATGGTCAATTTTCGTCAAATAATTTGAGACATGTCTGATAGATATTCTACCTCTTTTTTCACTACAATGCCAATGAAGTGCTTCTCATAACACAAGTGAAGGAAAGATAAAGGTGAAATGGACAGAGACTTCTGGCATGATATTTAAATCTGAAAATTGTTATTGTTTGGGCATGTTTTTTAAACATAAATCAGGAGTTCTTGTAGAAAATTGTTTACAGAAAAAGCCTTGGCATAGTAATAGGAGAAAATTTAAAATCTAGTTTATAGTGGGAGGCGCTCTTTCTCAGCTGGTCCTGATAGCCTTGAAAACTTTGACCTGATTCATGATATAGATTGAAGCTTACATAATATTGTAAACTATATGAGAACAATCATCATGACAAGGAGCAGGAAGTTAAACTGATTTGTTTAGGACTTATAAAGATTTTAACACCTTACCCTCAATAGACGTGATGGACACTGAAAGGAACAGCGTCCTCTTCAGCTGTGTCTGTTCTGAAAGAGAAATACCAACGTGTCTAGTGCACTAATTGTGTGATTTCTGCTGTTCCTTACCCTTTGCTATATAAGTTAAAAAGGAATGAATCACTGAAAAGCAGGAAACAATGGATGGAACAATGACAGCAGAATTGTTGGGTTATAGACACAACTTTGCCAGTTATTTTTTATTGGCTATATTAAAAGCCACTTTAAAACTACTGCCCCAAGCTTATTTATCTACAAAATCAGACTAATGATTCTTTAAATCATTCCCATAAGTCTCCATGTTCTTTTCTAATTGTTTCCCTTATTGATTATTTTACATAAATTACAACAGTGACAATTTGTTTTTAACAACCTGTCGAATATATAGTTGGTTTTCATCCTGTAGTGGGTGTATTTTCAGTTGAACTTAATTTCTTTATGAGACATGATGTTAAAATAATAACTGCTGAAGTTTACATAAGGAAAAACAGTAGGATTTTACAAGCTGGCAAATGATTTATTGAAATTTGAGCATTTGTTTTAATTGACTACCAAATGTTCTTGTGTTTACTTAATATATTTCATCAGGTTAAAAATTAGCATCATGGTATTCTGCAATTTATTGTAACATAAATAAAACTATTTAAAACAAACTTTTTGTTTGTTACAGAGACAGTCAATATTTTATACGCTAGCAAATGAAATGTTGGTTTAAAAAGTGAATAATGAGAATCAATGAAGCTAAGGGCAAAAAATAAAATCAGAATTTCCTAAAGTTGTGGTAGCAGTTTTCAATATTTTTTTAGCTACCATTCCAAATACAAAAGATGGGTCACCATAAGCTTGTACAATGGCAATTTTAAGCTTGGTATTTTGGCAAGACTTGAGTTTCAAAGGTTTTGACTCAAAGTCAAACACAAGGTTTTTCTGGGTAACTCTAGGCCAGTAATCCACAGTTTCTAAAAGTTGAAAGGCTTGAAGGAGTTGTAAAATCAAAGTAACTCATTAACCTTTGCAAGTTTAAATACATTGTTCACAAGTATTTTCCCTAGTGTCAAGTGAATTTCAGTGTAATATTGTCATACAGATAAAAGCTTTATGTAAGAGAATAAATTAATACTAATGCACAGGAAAAACTCCCACCTCACTGTTTGCCCACCCTGGTCATGCTGCTTCTGGTCATTGTCACTGCCCCAGGGCTGTTCCTTTTGTGTGTGGGGGTTGGCCACCATTATTCCTGACCAAGACCATGCTTCACCAGCCTCAAGCTGCCAGCTCCTGGAAGGTCCCAGAGCTTCCCCAGGGTTTCCCTGGCTCAGGACCCACCCTGTATCCTGCAATCTCCACTCCACAGGTGGAACACACCTGCACAAGAGATGATCACCGGGGCAAGGGGTGTATCTTTATCTGGGTCCTTTTAGATTGGACATTAGGATAAATTTCCTCACAGAAAGGATGATTGGGCTTTGGAATGGACTGCCCAGGGAGGTGGTGGAATCACAGTCATTGGGAGTGCTTAGGAAAAGAGAGGATGTGGCACTTAGTGCCAGGGTCTAGTTGACGAGAGTAGTGTTTGATCATAGGTTGGACTCAACCATCTCAAAGATCTTTCCCATTCTAGTTGATTCTGTGATTCTTTTCATTGCTGTCCTGGGTTGGCCATATGACCTGTTTGTATCCCCAATCGTCCCCTTGCTTATGCTGGACATTAAGTTCTGCAGCTTTAAGTTGGTCCAAGGAAGACAGTGAAAGTGAAGGTGGAGGAAAAAAAAACACTCGCCGTTTGTCTGCAGGATACTACGAACCAAGGTCAAGAGAGCGGAGAGGCTGCATTCCAGCAGACAGCGTTATCTCTTTTTTTTTTTTTTTTTACACTCGGTTGTGGGGGGTGCTGCCCTAGCTCACAGCGGAGGGCTTTTCCTCGGATTTTTCCCGGCTTTTTGCAGGGAGAGACTTTGTTTCTTTTGCTGGGAATTTTTTCTTTTTTTTCCTCTTCCTGGGACTGGTTGGCATCGCGTGGGCCCAGGACACCAGGGAACCCCCGGGGGGCCCCCCCCCCCACCCTCGCCGACTTCTACAGCCGGGCCCGGCAATCGTCCCCCCCACTGGAGAACTGAACCGGACTCAGACGGACTCTGAATCTACCATCTCTTCAGAGGAAGGAGAGGTTTCATTGTTTTCATATTATCCAATTTTTCCCTATACTTGTAAATATTCTATGTGTTAAATAAATAGTTTTTTCCACTTTTCTCTAAGGAAATTCTTCCCGGACCGGTAGGGGGAGGGGCGATTGGAATCGGCTCTTCCTAGAGGAGACCCCCTAGAGGTTTCCTCCTAAATATTTGCCCTAAACCAGGACAATTGCCTATGATTATTTTCCTGTTTTAGTTGTGCTGTTATGAATCATTAATGATGCCTTTTAGCTTCATACTAGTGCTTGCAATCTCTGTTTAATAAAGATAAGGCCTTTTCAAAAAGTTAGGCATCTGATGCTAACTGTGCAGCCACATCACCTGCTGATTTAAACTATGAGTAAAGAAATGCCCATTGTGCATAACTGTTGAATTGAATGACTTCTAAATTTACATGATAAAAATTTTTAGAGTTAAGATGATTTTGTGCTCTCAGATTTCCTTCTAATCAATTGTTTTTGAAGAAAAAAGAGGACTATTTCTTTAATAATTAATAAAAGTCAATAAATATCCCAGGCTGTGTATAGAATTGCATTTGAAAGGCAGAGAATTACTTTATTGTCTCAAAACAAGATAAACTTTTTAAATGTCCCAAAGATGAAGCAATTTTTTTCTTTTAGTTTTGTCTAAGAAAATTTTTACAAGAAAACCCTGACATTATAAAAACATTGATTTCTGTTTGATGAATTGGCACTTTTTTTAATTTTTTGAGAGAGAGGGAAGAGAATAAAGATTAATTCATATTCATGAGGAAATATTAATACATAAATTTTACTATCACTGTTACTTCAAATGGCAGTGTAGCTGCACTTAAAGTAAATTCATATTTACACCCTACAAATTCAGTATTAATAAATCCATTTTAAGGTTCCAGTATTGCAAAATTGCTACTTTGGTAGTTTTTTATAGATGTAGTTATGTGCGGTATTACCATTACAACCATGACATGTCTTTATATCAGAAACCAGTTTAACTAAGTAAGTGTTGTCATATAGCACAGAAAACTACTTTCTAGAATAGCTTTAGCTTTAAAAGATTATTTTTTTAAAAGAAAAAGTCTTAATGTTTTCCTGCTTGTACACTTTATTTGCAATGAAGACTTCCATGGGATTTGAACCGTGTAACTTAGTTTCCTTGACATATTTAAAATCAAAGACTAACAATTATTTTTGCATGATTGTTTTAACCCCAGGCACATCTTAAGAGACAATTTAGATCTGTTGCAGAGCTTATAACTAAGACATTTGTTTCTAAGCACACATCAGAGAGTATCCACCTCTACAGGCTGTTGGTAGTGTTTCTGCTTTCCTGGCACTGTTTTTCAGTCCCTAAACATCATGAGTAAATTAACTACCACTGACAAGATACTTTAGTGTATTTTAGTAGCACTAAACTGCCTCTGTGGTGATCTACTTGCCAGTGGGCATAGGATTGCAAAAAATATCTTTTTAAGTTTTGGCCATGAAAAAAATCTCTCATTTTAATTGATAACATGCTAGAGGCAGATAAATATCTCCCTGTAATGTCTACGAAAGTTGGGAATGCATTTTTATATCCAGAAAATATATTTTGAGTGTCAAAACCAGAACGAGAATAATATTTTTTTCAATATCTTTGGAGTTATTAATTAAACTTACGGGTTTTTTTCTCTTGGCAAAATAGACTGTAGCTTGATTATCTGAGAATATTTAAAGATAAATCCGTATCATCTTTACTGACAATTTAAAGCATCTTCTCCAAAAGGTTAATTATATTCTGAGAGCTTTTTAATACTTCTTCCACTTTTGTTGTTTTTGAACAGAAAGCTACTCGAAATAGTCTCCCTAAAACTGTGGAATTGTCGCATAAAAAAAGAATTTTATTATTTTGAATGAAATCTCAGTTATGATCTCAATGCTCTATTATATAGTCATTATTTACATACTTCCAAATTTGGAGAAGAAATGCATAACTCTTCTTGATGGAACATAAATCTACTTTTATTTACATTTATTAAGCACATCTTTTTCTGCAGCAAAATACATGTACCATCTGTCTTAAGCTTGATAATTGCAAAGCTTACCTATTTTTCTGTCAGCATAACGTGTGTTTTCTCTACTAT
Organism: Petroica traversi; assembly: GCA_025920805.1. NCBI lineage: Eukaryota > Metazoa > Chordata > Aves > Passeriformes > Petroicidae > Petroica > Petroica traversi. The sequence goes on along the minus strand of JAHLSL010000006.1, from coordinate 21,226,009 downwards.
CAGGTTTGAATTTGAAACATACTCAGATAAAAGAATATCATCCCAGAAATATTTTCTTTCTTGCAGAAGAGGAAGCTGAAACACAAAGTTTAAGCAACAAGGATGAGAGCAGGAAGAAGAAGAAGTAAAACCTGTGCGCTCTAGGGGAGAAATAGAAAGCAAAGGTTGAAACCACCTTTTTTCCTTTTCTGGTTTGATCCCTGACATGACTCAGAAGAAACCATTTAAAGTTCAACTTTTAGAATTATTTTTAAATGTTTGTGTCCATTTTCAGAGAGTAAGGTTGCTCATAGTTTTTGAAAATAAGGCATTATGTATTTCAAAAGCAGTGCTGACCTGAAGCTTGAAAATATTCTGATTATTTTGATGCTTTAGGCTTAGTGCAATATGCTTTACTAAAAAAAAAAATCTTGAATTTACACTTCCCTTTATTGATAAATAACCACTGAATTTCAAACAAACAAAAAAAAAAAGCAGTAATTCTTCAAAGAAAGTTAAGGAAAAGACAAGGAAGACATATTTCTGTACAATGAGAAATGTATATCAGATCAGAAAGCAAGAATATGAGTGTAAATTTTGCATGTGTGTTTGTATGTGTCAGTGCACAGGATTGCCTGGAGGGCATTTGCCCCAAATAGATATTGTTAAAGTCAATGAAATCATCATTCAACAGTAACTTGGAAATTACAAAGAAACTTCTTAATAAAAGAAAGTTATAACAGTAAAACAGTATAAAATTTTGTATCAGGGAAGTCTTCAGAGTGGAAACAGTATGGGTCAATACTTGCTATGACATTGCCAGAAGACCCCACATTACACTGCCTTATCTAGAGAGAGACAACTTCCCCTTGGACTTCTTGATTGTTGGCATTTCACCATTTATTCCCTTTAGAAGATGCTGGAAGGATTAAAACACCCCATAAAAGTCAGAGCTACAGGTGATCCTTGAAACATCCATGAAGAGAAGGATTAACAAACAAAGAAATAACTGGCTTCTTTCAAAGATGTAATGACTAAAATTCCTTTGGATTCATTTCCTGAACAGTTACCTATTTTCTGCTCCATCAAATTTCCAGTATTTGGAGCAGAGATTTGGACATTTGCTTATAAGGTTGTGACAAAATGTCTAAATCTTCCCTTCTTTTTTAACCAGCTTTCTTCTGAGATCCTGTAGCAAAAGTACTCTCATAGACACCCCAACTAAGACATGTTGCACTTTCATCCTTTAGGGGCAAAGCCTATGATGGCTCCCAAGAGCCTGTAGAGACAGAGCATGCTGGCAGTGATGAATATTAAAGCTGTGAACAGGTTATCTGGGCATCTCCAGGCAAAGAGCAGTTGAAACAGCAGTCAGTTCTGTGACTATGAGTATAACATAGGAAAAGAAAAAACTGAAGCCTAGCAGAGTGTGAGAGACTGCTCTTAAGACAGAATTGAAACAGAAGGAACAAGTAGGAATTAGTCTGAGAAGTATAGAAGTTTTTTGCTATTGTAGTTTACTTGCATCATAGCTCTCGTCTCATACCCTTTTTTAACCATACTGTTTTCTGTATCCAGTGCTTGGAAACCATTCTCAGCTGTCATTGCTGAGTGACTGATCTCTATGGAAGTTTTGTTGGCTGAGTTTTCACTTGGAGTGTCTCCTTGCTGTGGTGTACAGAGCAGGGTGATGACTCTTGAGAAATGAGAAAAATCTAATGATTCTACTTGGGTAGTAGTGAAAAGCTTAGTTCCTAGAGAAAATGGAACTATGGAAGATAGGACTGATTAAAAATGAAAAACAAGACTGTGAGAGTACTTGAACTATAGTGGGATCAGAAAGTGAGCATTTGGGGACAAAAGGATTATCTAACTTTTCCAAATGTTCTCCTGATATTCTCACAGCCCACTCTTTCCAACTATCTTCTTTCTCAATATCACAGCAGTAAGACAGCTGAAAGTGTAAAAGTTAAATTACCTTCAATGGAAGCCCCTTTATATTTTCTCTTTTTCTTGACAGAAAGGGAGTCTCCTGTTCCTGCTGGTTCAGATTCTCTGGAATGACAGTTGCCTTTTAATATTAAGCCCTAAACCTGAAAAAACAGTAGTCTCCAAACACTGTAGTATGTATTCACTTCAGTAAAAAACAGTTCCAGCTTGTATTGTGTCTTTTCTGTCTTCCAAACATTAATTTTGCACTTCATAGAAGCTGCGTTGCTTTGACCTGCCACAGTTGCAGAAGACAGATCAGTTGATGTCCCCTGAAGGAAAAAGATCTCACTGCAGGGATTTTACCTTTTCTAAGTCTGCATTGAAGAAGGACTGTACCATGCTCATTGTTAATACTTTTGGAGTAGAAATTGAGACATTCTGAGAAGAAAGGATATATTATTTAAGCAGTTAGATGGCTTTTTGCAAAACTCGCTTGCATTGGTAACTGCTTTGAATACACAAAGACTTCTTGTGATTCTACCCAATGAGAGAAAAAAATAAACTTTTGAGAAAGGAAAAGAAAATCATACAAGGGATATAAAATGCAGAAAAGCAGAATGTCAAATAATTGAGAAACAACGAGAAAAGAAAGATGACTGGCCTTTCAAGGAATGTCTATGACCAAAGGAAGTAGACACCACAGCTTAAGTTTAGTGTTGCTTGTCCTTTGAGGAAAGTCACCCTCCAGTTTGTTGTAGGACTGAACCCCTGAGGCACTCCTGCAGTCAGTCTTCAGGGGGACTTAGCTGATATCCATGTGTAAGGGAAGGTGGAAAGGCACTATTCAGTTGAGCACCACCTTTGAGCATAGCCTTGAGGTATGTGTGGAGACATTGCTCTGGCTTATCAGCAGAGAGAGGAAGCCAGGGCCAGAAAATAAATGCCTTGCCACGTCTATTTATGTGTATTCAGTTTGCAAAAAAAAGAGATGCTTAACTAGTTTTTCACAAAAAGCTTGTACTAGATCAACTTATATTGACTAGAAATATTTATTACTGACAACAAATTATTTTTATTATCTAGAGAAATATTAAGAGGAAGGACATTGAACAATATTCCTCAAAAGCTTCTTTGTTAATGATTCCTTGACTCAGTCTAACCAACTGACAGCTGGAATTACATGCTAGCACAGTTATTATTCAAGACTTTAGGTATTGTTATGATATTATGAAGTGTTGAATTTTTTTAATTGCGAGCTTTAAAATTGGGATGTTTTAAAGTGCTTTTTAAGTAGGAAAATATAAATTCAGAGAACTAATAGAACACTTTATATAGATATTTGTGTTTTAATGCCATATCCCATAATGACTATAAGAAGTTATTTTTTATCTTCATCTCAGTAATGCCATGAAAGACATGTTGCTTAAACCAACATGAAAACTCTTTGCCCTTGGAGATGCATATTGATGAATATAACACCTCCATTTCTTCAAAAGATAAGAAACATAGTATTGTGCTGCATTTTAATGGTGTGAAATATGAGGTGTTCACCCTGGAATTGATTATTGTGGATTGGATTTAGATATCCTGGAGAGAAGGTGATTTGAAAGTTAGATTAATTAAATGGACCCATAGTTTGTCACCAAAGTGGGATTTTTTTATTAAATTGGTTTTCTCTTGCCTTCTTTAGAATCTTATTTCCACACTGTTTCTGTTCATTTAAAAAATGATGATATAAAAAGACAGTCAGCTGCTTATTTTCCCTTGTCCCACCTATATTCTTTTGGTGAAAATGTTTTCAGTGAATGAAGAGGTTTCTAATAATTGTAAGACTTAGTAAATTCATGTTATTTGCTAATCAGAAGACAGCTGGTTGTGGAATTGCTAACTTGGCTTCTAGTTGTACAACTTTATATTAGCTGTGGTCTTTTCACTTGTCTGTCCTCCTGCCTTTGAAGTGGGAATAATGACATTGAGAATATTTAGAAAATGTTGTGGCATATACAGATAAGAAGAAATAAGGTCGCATTAGGCAGTATTTTTAAACATAATGCCATCAAATCAAAGCCTGCACAACTAAACCTCTGTGCTTCATCTTTGATGCAAGACTAAAAAATTACCAGCACCACAGGAACCTGACTTTTTTTGTGCTGTTCCCATCCAGAGAGTTGTTAACAGTAAAAGACTGTGAAAATATATGGTCAAATTTTCTTCATATTTTTACTTTTATTTTATACTTTGTCCCTGGGATACCAAGAAAGCATTGCACACCAGACTTGCATCTTCTGAAACTAAATAGCCAAAGTCTTGAACTAATTGCAAGAGCAAAATTAAAGTTTGACCTTGCAACTTAGGCTGCTGCTTTGAAACCTAAAATGTAATAATATGCATAATATGCATAATATTAATGAGTATTAATAGCAATATAGCAGTAGGTATTAAAATATGCATGAAACCTTTTCTTTAATGTCTCATAGCACCTTTTATGGAATAAAGACAAATAAGAACAGATGCTTGCTAGCAGTTGTTATCAGACTTGACATTAGATGCACAGGAACCAGATTACATGGCCCAGCTGTAGGTTACTATTTTCCCTATCTTGTGTTCTGAGTTTTTTTCTTAAACCTCATGTCACATTTTTAGCCAAGGTACAATATTGGACAAAGGGCATAGGGCCTGAATCACCTTAGAGAATGAGCAATGCTGAGAAAGTTTGTGAGTTAATATAAGACAGCCAAGTACAGGGAAAAAAAAAAAAAGGAAAAATATTAAAAGAGGGGGAGGGCAGGGACAGGACATTACATACATGAAAAAATGAATGAAAAACAAAAGAAGAAAACAAGAAAAAAGAGAGGGGAGAGAAGGGAAGGGAAGGGAAGGGAAGGGAAGGGAAGGGAAGGGAAGAAAAAAGAAAAGGAGTGATGAGAAACTCCTTTCAAATTCTTTCTTGCCATCATCTAACTGATAGTTGTAATCAGCTGCCTGAGATCCAACTAGTTCCAAAACAAGGGCAGCTGTAGTAAAATTCCCCTCCCATCTTTTATTGCCAAGCATGATATGATATGGTGTGGAATATGGTCAGCTGGTGCCAGCTGTCCCAGCTGTGTTCCCTCCTTGCTCCTTGTGCACCTCTTGACCCCTTGATGGTGGGGTGGGGTGAGGAGCAGAAAAATCCTTTTTTCTGCATAAGCACTTCTCAGCAGAGCCCAAAACATTCCTGTGATTTGATGTTGGCTTCATCACAAATCCAAATTTCCCTATACAAGCTACTATGAAGAAAATCACCTCTAGCACAGCTAGACCAGTACAAAAAGACTTATTTTCTAGGTTCTTGCCTTACAGGAAATATTTGCCTCCAAAAGACAGAAAATAAGTGAACACGAGAGAACTGAATACAAAACATAAATGCAAGGAATTTATATTCTATCTTCCCCTCTAATTACTGCTATCATATACATTTGCACAAAAACTCAAGCTCTGTCCCTCTCTTGGCTGATAATAAAGGCCATGGAAATACTGTCTTTATATGCCTCCAACTAAGTTTCCAGCATGAGAATATAAGAACTAAGAGCAATGTAGTTGACATGGCAACAGCAAATAGGCAGAAGATCTTGTGCAAGACAGAAATCTCAGGATGGAAAAGTTTCATTTTCTTCAGTCAGGGAAGAAGGAAAAAATACCTCTAACTTTAGATATATTCTTACATTTTAATACAAAAAAATGAAATTGCCCCACGGCTTATTTTAGAATTAGCAGGAAATTATAATGAAGAGTAGTGTTAGCATTCAAAATGAGAAATTTTTTATTTAGTTGGCTATGCTCATTACCATGGTTTGCTGTTGACTTTGGTATTTGAGATATTAGATTTGCCTTAATCTCTAAGGATATATGGAATGGCTAGGACAGGTGAAGGTATTAGTCTTCTGTGCAGCCTCAAAACAACACTTACTGGCCCATTCTGAATTGTGCACTTTTCTTTCAGTTATACATTAAGGATTAAAAAAAACCGTGCAAATATGAAAAAATGTTTAACTCCTTTTCTGTCTGTGTGTAAAATTTGAAAGTCTATTCTGAATAGATGTAGTGGTGGTTCAAGCTCAGAGAATGACATATCCTCTGAAGAATTTCTGGGGGCCTAGAAAGTGAGGCCCCTTGGAAGGTAGAGTTAAGTTTGGCCTTGGAAAGGGAGTTGAACTCCCCCCACCTACCCTCAGTTAACAATAGTATCTTGTGTCTCACTCTTTCCTCCCTTCCTCCTTCCTGACTGCATCCTGACCTTCGACCCTTCTCCGTGTCCTCCCCTGTACCGTTATGAGATAAGTTGTAACCCTCAGAATAAAAGTCTGAATGTTGGGCTATTCGGGATCTTTTGCCCCTGAGCCCAAGCAGAGCGGACCCTCGTGTCTTGTGTCTGATTTGGGGCTCCGGGCAAAGGAACACTCTCTCTCTCAACGGCTCTCCGGTTTTTAGGACAGCGGCCACCATCCCAGGGAAGCCCGGCTTGCGGCGAGGGGAAAAGAAGTCCCTAGCTGAAGCTGACTTAACGAAAAAGAAGCTCTCAGAACAAACCGCCGAGCCGCCAGCCGTCCCTGTGGTCAGCTGTCCGGCCCTCGCCACCGGCCACAAATAATGTGTACCAATTTTACTGTATTAAAACAAACTTCCTTTGACATAAATGACAGAGTAAGCTTAGAATGCAATTAGAAAGAACTTAATTTTAATTTCTTACCATGACTGAAAATGTTTTAACTCATACAATGTCTCTGAATTTAAATAGCATTATGGTGAGTAAAAAGCCTACAAGTGACATATAAATGTATTTATCTTCTTGGTTTTGTAGTACTGTTTATGCATTTTAGTTATATTTTTTAATTGTTGGATGAAACAAAGTCTTTGCTTGTTGTTGTTCTACCTTTTACTTCTATATGGTGCACTAGACTAAGTTCACTTTGGAACAGGAACAGCTACTGACTGCCAATTCTTCTTCCATGTCAGTATAAACCATGCTTGGCTAGAACCAAAAATTCTTACCTGTACCTTTGTCTCCTGTCTTGCCCACTCCTTTCCTTCTCTCTCCTCCCTTCCTAACTCCTCCCATTTTCTTCTTGTTAATAAATTAATACTTCATTCTTCCCTGAGAAGCTAATTTTATTAAAACAAATATTTTGAAATTCAAGGTAACGTAAATCTGTGTCGTTCATTTAGGTCTGATATCTGAATAGAAAAATTATTTTAAAATGCTTTTAGAAATGGCCTAAATAATTCTTAGTAATATCTTATGCTAGCATTGAAATTGATACAAAATAGGGCCAAAATTACTTAAACTAAGACTTTAAAAGAAACACCTGTACATGGTGGTCCTTTTTGGTCGTCCAGTGACATGCTGTGATGTAGGAAATTTTTACTTCTTGACTATGTATCAGTGATTCATCTCTTCTTCAGAAACCTCTTGAAAGAAACTATTGTCTTATGAATTTGGCTCAAACTCCTATATGGAAGAGGATACCCATCATCAGAGCTTGATGATTCTACTTTTTACATCTTACTAAGGATTAAAGGGTCAGCTTCACTCAGCTTCAGTTATAGCAGTCACTGACACCTGAAGTCTTGGAGCTACTACTGGCATTAAAAAGACATCATGGCACCTTACTATTTTTAAAAACAAACAGATCAGATAATAAATTTTTGTCTTCATAACTGTTCATTGTTTAGGATTTGCAGAAAGTTCATACAAAAATGAAGATCTTAATATCTATTACATGGTCTTTGGAGGACAAGTCTATTCTTGAAACCAAGGTTATAATTGTACATCCAGGAAAAATGGCACTATTCTGCAACATTTTCATCCCCATGCAACATGCTTTAGTTCCAAGTCCTCCCTGTAACGAGATTCACATGGATCTGTCATACCTTTGTGAGTACACAACATCTATTAAGGCCATCCTGAGCATTGTGAAATTCTATGTGCTTCTGTAGCAACAGGAAAAAAATTGAAGCAGCCTTTATATAGTCCTGATTGCAACTGCTTGAAAATGAGAGTGCAAAGTAATTCTAAGGAAGAAGAAAATTTTACAAGATCTTGATGGGCCACCACCATGATAAGATACAACCTTCTAATTTGATAAGGTGATCTTAAGCTGCATTATTTGGCTGGTCCCTTAGAAAGCATGACTCTGACATCACCTGTGAGATATTTTTCTTTCCTATCTCTTCAAGACAGCTTCACTCTTTTCATCTCAAAAGAAGATTCAGTCAGAGCAAAGCTGGTTATGAGGGTAATGAACAGCTTCCATAGACCATCATTAACAAAATTAAAGAAGGAGCATGTACAGCTGCAGACAAGTCTACATTTACCAGTGGGCCTGGCCACTAAGTGGTCCAGAGATTGAACAGCTCAAACATTGTCCTTCGGTTATTTTTACTTCTTTTTATTTTATTCAGAACATCTTATATTTTAGGAATATTGTACTTGCAAAAGTATTTTCATAGGACTCATGAAGAATGGAATCACTCATCGAAATCTACTACAGTGCTCTGTGTATAGACTGAAGTGACCAGCGCAATGCTTTGATTTGCCATAGAATTACAGATTCAAAATCAAAATGAACTCTAAGATCAATCATTAACCCACCAATAAACAACACCTCCAGACATCTTTTAAACATCTCCACAGATGGTAACCCTAAGTAGCTTATTCCAATACTTGATGACTCTTTCAGTGAATAAATTCTTCCTTTTGAAATAAATCCAAATTAAACCTCTTCTGATGCAACTTGAGGCCATTCCCTCTTGTCCTATCTCCTGTGACGTGAGATAAGAGCTCAACCTTCACCTGAATATGACCTCCTTTCAGGTAGTTGTAGAGTGAAATAAGATTTAAGTCTTTAGACTTAAAAACCCCAGCTCCCTCAGCTGCTTCTCATGGAACTTGTGTTCCAGACCCTTCTCCAGTTCTGTTGACCTTCTCTGGACATGCTTCAACACGTCAATGTCCTTCCTGAATTAAGGGATCCAGAACTGGACACAGGATTCAATGTATGGCTTCATCAGTGCCAAGTAGAAGGGGACATGATTTCTCTTGTCCTGCTGGCCACACTGTTGCTGATACAGGCCAGGATGCCCTTGGTCTTCTTGGCCACCTGGACACACCCTGGATCCTGTTCAGCTGCTGTTGACCAGCACTTCCATATTCTTGCCTACCACATAGCTTTCCCGCCACTCTTTCCCCAGCCTGGAGCTCTGCTTGGGGTTGTAGTGATCCAAGTTCAGGACTCAGCACTTGGCCTTATGGAACCACAAACAACTGGCCTAAACTCATCAGCCTGTGCAGATCCTCTTCGGAGGTTTTATACCTTCCAGCAGATCAACACTCCTGCCCACCTTGTTGTCGACTGGCTAAGGGTGTACTGGATGCCCTTTTCCAGCTCATTGATAAAGATATTAAACACGATTGGCCCCAAAACTTAGCCCTTGGAAATGCCACTCATAATCAGCTGCATAAACAGATTCAGCTGCATTCCCCACCCTTCTCTGGGCCCAGACATCCAGTCAGTTTTTTACCTGACAAGCTGTCCCTGTCCAAGCCATGAGCAGGGAGTTTCTGCAAGAGAATGCTGTGGGCAATGGTGTCAAAGGCTTTAATAAAATCCAGGGAGACAACATTCACAACCTTTCCCTTATCTACTAAGAGGGCTACCTTGCCATTGAAGGGGATCACATTGGTCAAGCAGGACTTGCCTTTCCTAAATCCACACTGGCTGGGTCTGATCCCCGGGCTGTCCTGAACATGCCATGTGATGGTACTCAAGGTGACCTGCTCCATGACATTTCCCTGCCCCAAGGTCAGATTGACAGGCCTGTAGCCCCCCAGATCTTCCTTCTGTCCTTTCTTGCAGATAGGTATCATGTTTGCTGATGTCCAGTCATCTGGGACATCCTTAGTTAGACAGGACTGTAGGTAAATTATGGAAAGTGTCTTGGTGAGCCTTTCCACCAGCTCCCTCAATATCTCCCTCAAGGCCCTATAGACCTGTGTGTGTCTAAGTCGTGCAGTCCATCACTGACCATTTCCCTTTGGATTCTGGGGGCTTCATTCTGTTCCCTGCCCCTGTCTCCTAGCTGAGGGCCTGGGTACCCTGGGGAAAGGGGTGACTCTGTAAAGACTGAGACAAAGAAGGGCTTTGACCTTCTTTCCTCCTGCATAACCTCACTACACACTTTTAGTCCTCCTGACTCACCAGTCCCTTCTTCTAATGGCTATAAACTCTCTGTCTTTTTCCCTGATCTCTTGTCACATCCATTTGGAGTGTCTTTCAGCATGTGTGGATACCCAGCTCTCACATCCTCAAGATTTCTTTCCTGAGAAATGTCTAGGCTTCATGGACTCTTCTGCCCATCAGGACTGCCTTCCACAAGACTCTGCCATCCAGTTTCCTAAATAAGAGTCTGCCGTACAGAAGTCCAGCCCTACTGACCCCTCTCCTTACTCCTCTGAGAATCAAAAACTCTGTCAAATTACTGTGCCCAAGATTGTCTCTGACCCACATCATCCACAAGTCTCTCTCCATTCACAAAAAGGTGCACCACCTCCCTTACTGGCTTGTACAGCAGCTGCATATCTCCCACACACCCCAGGAGCCCTCTAGGCAGTTTCATCTCTGTTATGCTATGCTTACAGCAAACACCCTGTAAGTTAAGTCTCCCAAAAGACTTTGCCCAGATGCTTATAGAAAATTTGATCTATCTCTTTATTTTGGCTGGGTGATCTATAACAGACTCCCCCTTTTTTGTTCTTCCCCCTGATTCTTGCCCATAAGTACTCAACCATGTCATCACCATCATTAAGCTCCAGCCAATTAAATCTCTCCCTAACACACAGGCACAGCCTGCCACCTCTCCACCCTTGAATGAACCATGCAGGGAGAAAATAGGTTGTATATAAACTTCTTCTCTGTACTCTCCTCATTTAATCATACAAACAAGCAATTGACTTTCACCTCTAACCTGCTGCTTTGCATTTGATGGAAGTGAGCTCCTCTGAATACTGTAACCGAATCCCTCTGGTGTATTTGTGTCCATTTGTCTATGCAACAGCCTTTGGCAGACTAAAAAGTTTTAGGTCAGTGGTTTTCCTGCTGGGTTGCATGACATATTTCTAGATGATTTACCACACAGCTTCCTGTACTGTGATGAGGCATCATCTGTTACTCTTCAAGCAATTGTACTTCATGCTGGTTGTAAATTTCCTGCTGTTTTTTGACCAACAAAATTGTTAAGACTCTGAAAAAAAACCCTATATGTGTTGTCTGACTGTTATTGTTTTATAGCAGAGTAAGTTAACTAGGATTTGTGGGTTATCTAGGTATACTCCTAATGGTAGATGAACTACCAGAGGACCAACAGCAGCAACATATAAAATATTCTGGTAATACCAGAACAGGGAGAAGTAGATCAAGTAGATTTTTTTTTTAATCATAATGAATGCAGAGTTTTTCACAGTGACTGAATAAACAAAAACCAATGTTTGAAATCTACAATTCAGAATGAGGTAATGCCTCCAAGGAGCAATTGCAAATACAGCATTAAAATGACTCATTGACTCCTGTGTATTGACCTAATATTGACTTTACTAAAGATTAAGCTTCCATAAATTGGCTGGGGAAAGAAATAGAAGCATAAATGTTTCTAACTGGAATATTTCTCTGTATGCACCAATTCAGCAAAACACTAGATGTTGTTTACTTTTATGCAAAATTTCTCTGTATCAGTGTCTCAGCCCCTGATGAGATAAAAGTGATTGTTTCTAAGCAGATGAGTTAATTTTGGTTTGTTGGTGTATATTCAGGTGGGAAATCATTTGAAAGACAATCCTTATTTTGAGAGATTATCTACGCTAACATCCTCATTTGAATGACGTGCTGGGGATTTCCAACAGTTCCTTAAATTATTTGAATGAGAACCACATAGCATACATTTGAATCCTTAAATAATTTACAGCATCATGAGTACTTAAACTGAGGAAAATTTAGGTTGCTTTTTCTTATTTTATTTATTTGAGGATGAGGAACACAAATTCCATTGTAAGAGTTGTTTCATGAGGAGTATACAAACAGAGAATGAGAGACACAGTAATCTTGTTTTCAGCAAAACAGTTCTTTAAATAAATTAATTGAAAAACCATTTAGAAATCATTCTTTAAATAGGTAGAGAAACTGTTAACTCAGTATGAAATGATTTTATATTTTTTGTGGGAATGACACTGCTGCAACGTAGATACTCAAACCCTGTAGTAACTGCAGTGGTGTCCTGGTTCTGGCCTGCATCAGCAGGAGGGAGTGTGGGAAGACATCATGTTACTCAATATTGTATTATGTCACTGCCAGAGGCAGAGAAAAGGGATTCTGCCTTTTTTTCTGGGAAGGGGGATGTGTCCCTTTGTGGTGGAATAAAAGCATGGTGGGGTAAGAAACCTGTTGACCATTGGTCATTGTATTGGGCTCTGTGGTGAGCAATTTTGAATGTAAAATATTCTCTTTTTTTTGTAAATTCTCTTTATTAATATTGTTGTTGGTACTGTTACTTTGCCTATCTCATTGATGTTTCCAGTAAATTGTTTTTATCTCAATCCGTGATCTTTGTCTTTTGTGCCAACAATTCTATCTGGTCACCCTCCTGGTGGGGGAAACAGGGCAGAAGAGGCAAAGGAGGGAGAGAGAGTGAGCGGTAGTGTGGTTTGGAAAATCTGAGTGGGAGAACTAAATTGGAAAGCAGCATTCCTAAATCACCACATGCAGTAAATGCTATCTGGAATGAATTTTGCTATTTAATTTATGCTAATCTTTATTTATTTTATGCTTTTGCACACTACCAGAGATTTCTCCATTTTGTACAGGATGGCACTTTTCATATTTTGAAAACCAAAGAGTATAAGAAGCACTGAACTGACTAAGAAACAGTAGTCACTGCTTCATAGTGGGAGAGAGCTGTAGTGATCAGTGAGCTTGCACTGGATTATTCAGTTTGTTTTAGATAGAAATTGTTAACTAATGAAAGATTTGGATGAAGACAAAGGGAGCATAAAGAATTCTTTATTTCAAAGGTCAGTGTGAGAACAACCTTAAAACACAGAAGTTTTTTAAGAAAGAAAGAAAAGTGAAAAGCTCAATCAGCACAAGGTATTTGAAATAGATCACAGAAGGAAAAATAGAAGCGGAGTGGAAATTAGCTTCATTCATAGCAGAGAAAGCAGGTTTACTTTTAGGCAAGACATATAAAAAGGCATCAGAAGAAAATAATGTGGATCAGGGTGCAAAGAGGTTATTGTATCAGGGCTGTTGTTTACAATAGAAATGGTAGTAGGCCATGAACACATTAGCGAATGAGCATCACACAGGAAAAAAGTTAAAACTATGGAGCAGGTTGCACATTACTATGATTATCTGCAGACTTTTCCACTTCATAAAGCTGCTGTTATAATGTACTGTTCAATAATATCTCTGCCATAAACTTCTTAAATGGGGTGACAAAGAGAGTTTTTTTCTCTAAATTTGTGACATTTACTGTTTATTTCTCTGTTCCTCTACTAGGATTTTGGTAATGATTTGTGCTTTACACCATTTTTTCCCCACTCATATATGATGAGCGTTACCATTAATAACAATGGCTGTTGTTTAGCATGCATCCTCTTCACAAGACATTTCTCACAAGGCTGGTTAATTGCCATTTCTGATTACTTCCAGAAAAGTGTTTGACTATCCAAAGTTGCATATGAACGCCATTAAATAATCCAGTGTGACATTAGCACCTTTGCTGGAACCTGCTTTTCAAAGTCTTCCATGTTTACTTATAAGGTGACAAAAAGAAATTTATTTATTCAGCTTCCTTGTTTTTTGCTTGTTTTTTAATGCTTAATTAATTCATGAAGTGATGATTTTGACTTTACAATAAGAGTAGCATTAAAATACCTGAAATTTTACCAGCTGCTTCCACTAATTTAAATTCAACTATTATCTGTCCAGAAGAATGTCCTTTACTACCCCAGTAGAGACAAAACAGATGCAACTGCATAATGTATCCTTGTTCAATGCCATTGCTGTCCAGCAATTTTGTCTCTTGACTGAGGATATGATGCAAAGGAACTGTTCAACTGAATATTACCAGCAAATACTAACAAAAGCACAGTTGGTTTATTCTAGACCCATAAAGCTGAATTCCTAGTAAAAATATCTCATCTATATTTCATCAGTATCTCAAGCAATCAAAAACTAACCATATCTAAAGGAAGAGAATGAAGTTTTATTGAATGTCTACAGATCATTAAGTCACGCAATTCTTTTCAGTTTAAAAAACCTGAAATATTTTTTGCAGGTTCTTAGCAATAGAGTATTCAACAAAATGAAACTGAAAATATCAGTGTTTGTGTCAGTACCCTTCATTAAGAGTTAAGGCATTTTTAATGATTTATTATCTTTTTTGCAATGTTAAAAGTATTGGAATGACTAAATATTTTTTATATCTGACTGTAACTAAGTAAAAAAGGGAACCCTATAGCAGACAATAACCAAATTTCTCTCTATCTTGTACTTGTAACCAGGCTGAATTTGCAAAGAAATACTGTGTCCACTTATAATGAGAAAAACCCAAGCTGATGAAATAGTGAGCTGTATCTGGCAAAATTGTGCATAACCATTAGTTCATGTAAACTGGTAAGAAGAGGAGAAGTTCTATTGAGGAGTCATGAAATACCTGGTATTTGGAAAGCAGTAGCAATTTCATCTTCAGACACGTACACACAGATGTACTGAACTATAAAAAGGTATTCCTTCAATAAATCTTTTGCCATATCATTAGGCTAACATAATTCATTGGATTTCCTGACTTTTGAACTTGTGACATCAGGTATTACTCACTGCAAGAAACAAAGTCAGTGACAGAGATGATACAACAGTGTTTTCTCTTTAAAGGAGTTAAGTTCTTCTGACACTACTGCAAACATCCTTTCTTGCATCCAAAACACTGCTTTGATTCTTAATTGACCTTTATACAGGTATTGTGTCTGTCTTCTTTAGAGCTTTGTGTGGCTTCAATGTACCAACATGCATACTAAATTAGGATGTCAACTTGTTCATTTCTTTCCTTTTCTGATCTACGTCAGTTCACAGAATAAAAATTCCATTGTGAAACACCCTACTAAAATCCTAGACATGATTTTAAGGCAGAAAGTAATCATTTTTATTATGTAAGCAGTGTCATTCTCAACAAAGCCATGACCACAATTATAAAAGGACCTTGCTTTTCAATCGAGTTTTTTTTTTCTTTATAACCTGCATACTGCCTTTGGGATTGAAATGAAGCATGCTGCAAATGATGTATGAAATAAAACATGAAATTCTGCTAGAAAATGAGTTTTGGAGAAAAAAAGTCTGATTACTAGCATTCCTCAAAAAAAATAAAAAAGAAACATTTCTAGGATTTATAATGTTGCAGATAAAATGATGGTACTGGGAATATAAATGAGAATTGATTAAGTAAATGACAAAGAGACAAAACAACTTCTGATGAAAAAATATTGGAGCAGAAGACTTATTTTAATAGAGACATCTCTAATAAATATCAAAATATAAATTACTCTACTAAGCATTATGATTCTTTATTATTTAGTTACATTGTAGAAACAATCCTAGTGTGATGTAGATATTATTTAAAAATGTAGCATCTATTGTTATACAACAGGAGTATTGTTTTCTCCTTTCTAGAAATGCCTTTGATATGCTGTTTCAAAGGAATGGTAAAATATTATAAAATATTATCAAGCTTTAAATTGTTATTATAATTAATTATTACTAATATACACATTATTATTCATGCTATAGTACTATTATAAGTAAAATTATAAGAAACTCCAAAATCATTTGCATTTTTAGAAAAACACAGAGGTTTTTTTCTTTTACCATTATGGTAAATATTTGATTTGATGGTAGAAACCTATTTATTACCTCTTAATGAATTTCTGAAGGAGCAGAATTTCTCTTTCCTAAATATGACTATTAGTCCATAAAATGTGTTGGGATCAACTGATCATGGTGAGCATAGGCTTTCATGAAAGCTAAAGTGACTGCTGGTTGAAATGTTGATTGCTAGGTGAAAATTTGCAAGCTAAATGTTTATTCTTTCCACCATCTACCATATGACATATGTATATGTCATACTCACTGCTCATTACTCTGGCAGGAATAAGGTGGTATGTCAGATTCTTTTTCAAAGAAGTGGATATGCAGACTGAATTTTGTTTTCATTTCCATATTTTAAATAAATGGTACATGTGTCATGCAATATACTTAAAACTCTTTCTTTCAAGTTAAACAACATTTACAAACTTAAGAACTAGTGACACGAAGGTGGCTTTAATTCCTCTTTCCAATTATCAAAAAATGTATATCTACACATTTCAAGCTCAAAAATGTCTTAAAAAAGACACCATCAAGTAAGTTTATTTACCTCCTCTGCACACTAATTGAACAAATTAACATTGCAAGATCTATCATTTCATACCATTAAGTGAAAACTTTAAAGTAGTATCTTAAACTTCTTCTGAAATAATAAAGTATTTCATTATATAAGCTTCCCAATACTTTTATAGCTTTTTGTATGTGTTACTACAGTATTAGTATGGTCAGGGAAAAGTATATATATATATATATATGTATATCATTTATATAATATGATAAAGTATTACTTGAAGTATAATGTGCATAGAATTATTCTTGAAATGCCCAGTAACATTATCTGATGTCCATTTGTATCATATAGCATAATCTACCCCTTCAAAAATTTTAAAATTACAATAAATATTCTAACTTTAATTCCAGTGTTGATGTGATAAATTCTTGACTGTTATCATTTGGAACAGCACTAAACATGTGAAGCAATTAACCACATCTGTATTCAAATTTCTTTATTTCATTAAGGTATGGTGGGTAGCAAATCTCAATGTAATGTTGTTTAGACACGATGCTGACTCTTGTTTAAGCAAAGTGGTTTTAGACAAGTTCACATACATGAAGATTTTTTTAAAAGGGAAATTATGTTGAAGGAAAATTAAAACCAAGAATTGGGTGAGAAGGTAATGGGAGAGAGAGGAGGGAGATGCTGTTACTGCTGACTGGAGCATGATGAAATCAAGGGCAGGTTATGGTCACTGAGTAGATCTATGACTGCAGCACTCTTGGAGTCTGCAGGTGCAAGATCATGGGAGTAACAACACAAGAGCAACTACATGAGAAAACAGGGGAAAAACTCCTCTTGGTGGAGAGGAAACTTGTGGGAAGGGTTATGGAGCTGCCCCTGGAAAGCAGCCCATGGATAGAAGACACTTAAAAAAGGCAAAGCCTAAGGCAATGTACAGCACATGTCAAACCAGTGGGAACTGGTTTTTAATGAGGATAAAGCTGTTCCTGAAATAATTCAGGCTATCTTTGTTTGCATATGATTTCTGGCCAGTTTATGAGCATATACAGGGTACAGTCATTTTAGACAGTGAACTTGGCTTGGAAGCTGTGGAGGAGGAAAGAGAGAGAGGGGCAGCACGTCTCACCCTTTCCCTACAGACCCAACTCCTCAGCTGTGCCAGAGCTCTATGCCCTTCTCTTCTGGGAAAGCAATTCTCATGTCTGTTACATCTGAGAAGCCTTCACACTTGTGTGGAGGAGAGGTGACTGATTCTGACATCATGTTCACTGTCAGTAGATACTGCATAGAATATCTGATTTCACAAAAAAAATCCTGTCCAGAAAAAATGACGCATACAAAAAAACTCGTTAGCAGTAAGTGGCTCAGCTATATAATCAAATCCTAGTTATTAAACTGACAGTGTTTAGCAATGGGTTTTAACAAGATTTATTTGTTTTCTGTTTTAAAGCAAAATTTTAGGACAACTTTCTGTAAGGAGCTGTGGAAAACAAATTCATTCTAATGGTCTTCTGGGAAAAATGTAGAAAGACTGTTCAAGCATGACATTATTTTGTTATTTTGGGTGATGATACATCCATAAAAGGAAAAATGGCAGAATACTTATGAGTCTGTTTTCTTTAAAACACTCAAATGTTCATTTCCAAGAAAAAAATACATCTTTACAGGTACAGAAACACCTGAAAACAGCAAGTCCTGTTGTCTGATTTTTGACAAGTTGCAAAAGAGATGGTCATGCACATTTCTGTCTAAGTTACTGACATGAATGATTTGCTATTTTAGTAAATGAAACAGTGTGAAATAGATTTTGAATGTTCAATTCATAGGAATCAAGACATATGTCAGAATGAAACCTTCTGCATGCCTAGAAAGAATATTTTGCTAGTGGGTATAGTCTTAACTCATCACTTGAAGTGGAAGTGAGAGGGGACAGGTGGCACTGGAAACTTCTCCTCCCCATCAAAACTATGGCTTTCTGAAGCTGTTTTTCCGGCTGTCAGGGGGGTCGCCACTGTCCCAAAGCACTACTCATAATTCCTCTCTTCCTCAAGCAAACATAACCTAAGCAAGATGCAAAAGCTATGTCCAGCCTAGTGCTCTGCCCTGAGAGGGCCTCCTCCATGGAACTCATGAGGCCTATGGGGAAGTGAGGAAAAGGATTAACCTCAGGTTCCTGAGATCTGGAGAAGGTTTTGGGTTGTCTGGGATTTTGTGGAGGCTGTTTCTGACCAAAGACTGCAAAAGTCTTTACTCTCATCGTATCACTAAAAAGTTGTATGGGGCAGGTCAGGGTGGAATGAATGCTTGTGTCCATCTGCAGCAGAACACCTACTTGAGCTGTGGGCTTATGTACTGGAGGGCCCCTAACATTTTCACTTTCAAACGCCATTGCTCACTGCTGGCCTACCA
>JAHLSL010000006.1:21169936-21207213 GCA_025920805.1 Petroica traversi | reverse complement strand
AAGAACAGCAGAGAATTTCCTAAAAGCAAGAATTCAAATAGGCCTTAGTAATTTCAGTGAAGCATCTTCTCAAAAGCAAAATTTTCAAACCAAACATTGTATTCCTGCTCCATGCTCCTTGTAAATAGATGATTTTTATTCCTTAAAGAGAGAGAAAGAAGACAGCAGCTTTCAAACATTTAACATATATCATTATAGTAATATTGAAATGCGATATGCAGTTGACACTAACAGATAATTAGGACACGTATATGGCACTTTTAATCGACTCTACAAGTCACTTGGACTTAAAATTATATCTTGGATTAGATAATTATACTTCAATATCAGTTTTTGGACAAGAGCAATTCTCTTTTTGGCAGTGACAAGTAAGCTGCTCTTCATTTTAAACTAACTTGCTTTGTTCTATCACGGGGAGTTGGCAGTTGCATTGTAACATGTTCCATTTGGCAGAAACTGTCCCCCTTCACACATACATCTTAACTCAAATCCTAATGTTATTCTTCAACCTCTGTGTATAATTAAAAAACAACATAGAAAACTGATTTCCCGTAACTCTTTGAATTAGTATCAGATAACAACTTTTAGCTATTTTCAATTCTTGAGAATAGACTTGTTTCCATTTTAAACTTAGGGATTATTATGTGCATGATGCTCTGTAGTTTGACATCTATAATATCAGAATATTAATTTGTGAAATAAGTGTCACAAACCTTCTGTCATAAGTGTCTTCTGACTATCACAAATTTACAAGGTCAATTTCTTTCATTTAATGGATATGACTTAATTTGAGTGTGAAATATTTTGGCCTAGCTGTAACCCACTATTATAGCTGAGAATAAGAATAAAAATCATTACATTTCAATTCAAGGCCAGGTTAGAAGGGTCTCTGAGCAACCTGATCTAGTGGAAGGTGTCCCTGGCAGGGGGGTGCAATTAGAGGCTTTTTAAGGTCCCTTCCAACCCAAACTAATCTATGGCTCAACTATTATCAAGGATTATTTTCAGAGAAGACATAAATCATAAAGGGATCTGCATTTTTCAGTTCTAACACTCTTTTGAAAATGGTAGAAGTTGCAATGACAAAAAGAATTTTCCATTGTGACTTCTTGCTTGCTGAATAACTTATTTCACTTAGTCTGTAAACCAATGCTTAGTTTTTTAACTGTCTAAAACAAAAAGTTAAATTTTTACCAGTTACCTTAGTAGCAAGAGGCATTTAAATAATGTTTGGTGATAATATTTGTGATTCAGAGTCAATAGCACAAAATAGAAAGCAATCCAGAACACTGTAGTTGGAAAGACAATCTCGTTCTCCTCTTCATCTTCATTTTTCAATTATGAATTGTGGCAAATGGTTAAGACTTTGTCTAATGGCTTTTTATCTTTACTTTCAAAGTTTAAAAGGAGTGGAAATTATTTGTTGCCTGTTTCTTCTTTGACTTCAAATATAAAAGATGTTATATTTCATTTACAGTACCTCACAAAAGGAATGTAGATAGTTATCCCAAATGATTATGTAAATGCCATTAGAAAGAGTAAATCCACTGTTATGAAAGGATTTGGTGAGTCCTTGAAATCATGGGAGATAGCAATTTTCAAGTCCTTACCAGCTAAGTTATTCAAATGTCCAATTAACATTATGAAAGACTATTTTTTTTACTTAAAAGAACAGTTTTTAAGATTTTCATGTCTGACAACAATATAGTGTAGGTGAAACAAATCATGTGATATAAGATGATAAAAGCATTGAAAAGAAAATTATCTTCAAAGATGCAGAAAGGAGTTTTTTAGCGATGTCCTTCACAAGGAAAATACTCAAAATTATGGGGCAGGTAAATGATCCTTCATTTTGGGAAATTTTTATAGGCATTATTTTTCCACTTGCTGTGAATATATGCTGAACCTATTACTCTGTGTTTGCACTAAATGAGACTTGCAGGAATGTGAGTTATATGCCCCATGAAGCTTCCTTTAGAGCTGTTGTTGCATCACTTCATCTCTTTATGAACCAGTTTTCTGCCTCCATAGAGCCACAAAAGAGCTCATACAGACAAGAGAAGACATCTCTTAGGACTCGAGTTATTTTCAAGACTCAAAGCTCTTGAGTAAATATAATGTGTTTTAGAGACACCTCTGCAAAGCCATTTTTCCACTTACATAGTGTAGAATGGAGGGGAAGACTTATGAAGCTGGGAAAAAAAAAACCTTTTTAATACAACTAACAGGAATTCAGAAGGAAAATATCATCCTAAGGAATCTTTACAGAAACATGTATTTGCTGGGGAAATCTGTAGTGACTTGTTTACAGTATGTTTATGATTTAATTAGCTACTTTCTGTGATTTGTGACAAACAATTGATGATAAAGTTAATGCATATATTGAACCTTAAAACACACTTTTGAGAGCTCAATGTCAATGATCATTTTATGAATTTCAGATTTTCTTAGTAGGGATAGAGACAAGAGAAGCAGATCCTGCCTTCAGAAATTCATCTCTACATTACACTGAATGTAAGTTTTAGTTAATTAATAAAAATAAGCTATACTTACAAAGTAAAAGGAAGAACTGAAGTTTCATATATACTCTATTATTTCCTGAAAAAGGAGGGGCAGCAATTTGAATGTCCAAATTTCAGTCTTTAAACCCTAAATTTAGCTATTTTGAAAGTAAAATAGCAATTAGGTTCTTCAGCTATTTTTCTGAAAATAAAATGGAAGTATCAATGTGTAATGATTTGAGATGGAATAGGAAAAAGATGAAGTAGAGAAAAATAAATATTAATATCAGAAATATTGTCTTATTTTTGTACCTGAAATATCTGTCAGCAAGTAAAATGAATGTTTTTAATCAGAATCATGACAAAATTAGATTAATTTTCTGTTATTTCTGAGAAACTGTGAGAACAATATTTCCATGGTATAAGTGATATCTGTATGGGTATCTCACATAATTTTTTTACTTAAATGCTCTTGGAAGAGAAATAAAATCAAAGTTATTAAAGTTGTATAATATTTTCTTCGTGCAATAATGACCATATAATTACAACAGTCAGTTATGTAATTATATTCGTACTTGAGCTTAGATTTCATGTAAGTGTATGCAGTAATTCCATTTCTTCTGCATGATTATGCAGTGTCATAAAAATTTAAATAAATATGCTACAAAGCAAAATGTGAATAATGTAAGTTATTAGAAAGAGAACTTGTTCAGTCCAAAGTTGCTTAATCATCATATGCTTATTTTATTACTGCACTTTTCTCTTTTATTACTCCCAAGAAATTAGAACAAACTTTATGGGCTCTTAAACCTGTGATTTATTTTATGATGTAAACTACACTACATTTCCATATTCTGTAGACTTTCATTATTAAACAACTGATTCTTGGACTTAATAAGAATTTCTTGGGAATATCTTCATCAGCTCTGCTCTTGATTATGCAACCACGTTGATCATGTTAATCAGCATATTGCAAGAAGGTGTGGAGTAAAGAGAGATTATGAGGAAGTCACACTTTTATTAGACAAATGTAAGAAGCTGTGGGGTATTTATTCCTTTATAAAGCACAGAAGTTAAAAAAAAAGGAAGAAGAAATAGCTAAATTCTGTAGACAACATTGTCAAAAATATCTCTGTTTCAAATTATTTTCATTGGGAAGCAAGGTTCAGAGATTGCCTCCTGAAGAGGAATGTTCTGTTAGAGGCTCCATGAGCAAAGTGAATTCAGAGGTGAGTATAGTTCAAAGCTAAAAAAAAGTCAACAGGGTTTTTGGCGATCATGCATTTGGACATGAGAGCTAAAGTTTGAAGAAGTCTGGTGTGGTTCAGATGTGCCAGTAGGAGGAAATATTTTTTCTTATTCCCTTTCTTCTCGTTCAACAAGGACATAGTCGAAAGCACATTATAATTAAAAAAAAAATAAATTTAGAAAACAAGAGTGAACAGAAACAGAGTTTGAGGATTCTATAAAAAGATCAGGAAAAGGAATGAAAAATTCCTTTGTCTTTGAAGTGCTTTATCTAGAAACTGATATAAGGGAACTATGTTCAGCATGTTTCACTGTTCTACTAAATCTTTATAGATTCCTTAGGAGATATTTTGCAACTCTAATGGAAACATTACTGGAATAAAATCTGAGGAATAATGCTTATTTTTATTTTTTTTCAGCTATGATTTTGGAAAATATTTTAATTTACTTTGCCTTAATTTCGTTCACTGCAAAGACTGATCACATTCAAGTATAGATTCAAGGCACTGAGCAGATTAGACTTCCATCAAATGTTCTTCTGGTTGAGTGTAACTATTATTTAGAGGGAATTTTTATTTCATATTATGATAGATTTTTTTAAATGCTAGTTAGGAGCCATTAGGAAGTGAAATTCTTCCCATAAGAAGAATAGTGAAGTCGATCAAGTCATTATACTAAAAATGGTAAAAATACTTTCTGTTATTTTACTTAAGTCTTTATGATTACTTTAATATTTTGAATGTGTTATCTAATGCTTTTTAACATATGGTAATTTTTGAGTGTTAGGCTTTGCAATTTGGATTAATATTCTTTGAAGATTCTTATGAGTGTGTTATTTCCCATATTTTAGGAAAAGTTGCCCTACAATAAGTAATTCCATGGATTGCCATCAAAATACCTCCCATCAAAACCAGACGTCATTTTCTAGGAACATCCACCCTTGCTACTGTGCAAACTAAGCTGTTACCTGACTTTTGGACCATTGCTGAAGACACTTAAGAAATTCTGCTTCTGGGGAAAGTGTTTGGTTCATGCAGCTTAGACAAAATTAAAAGTGAAGTGCTTTATTGCTTTCTTAATGATACATAATTAACCTACAGCCAATGCATGAGAATCAACATCAGCTTAGCAACAGAGAAGTTATGGTCCTAGGGATTTGCAAAGGGTTAATAGATACCTACAAATTGCTACGAAGCTAAGCATGCTTCTATAATTATTCTCAAGAAATTCTAATCTCATGCACATGCAGAATGATAGTAAATCACTTCTCCCTCACAGACATGGTTCAGTTCCTCTTTTCTGGGACTGTGGTTTTGCTACTTGCAAATGCCTTCTGTGGGATACATCAATAGTCTCATTTGTGTCAACCTGTACAACCTAAGCACCACATGTACATGTTTTGTGAACACCTCTGTTCCTGTGTGTGTGAGTTGATAATGGTAGGAGTTTTGCAACCGTGAATCTGAAATTAAGTCACTGTTAGAGCAAATCTTATTGAATCACATTAAAATAGTGAACTGGTCAATGATTAAGTGCTATTGAACCCTTTCGAGCCATCATCTTTTTGTAATTGTATCCTCTGCACCCTTACCCTTTGCACCTCTAGTCTCCATGTAAATCATTCTCAATTGATTCTCATCTGCTTTTCCTATGTATGATTCATCCAAGTAGTAATTAATAGAGTGAACCTTGGCATCAAGCCCTGTCACACAGTCACACTTTTGCAAATTCATACTAAAACCTGTTTTTTTGTCAATACCTATGATGATAATTCTTTAAGCAGCCTTACCCCTCCATCATGACATACCCATGCTGGACTCTGCATCACCTCTCAAACACCTCCCTCCCTTCCTGGGTCCTGTCCTGACCCCACTCTGCTCTAAGGTTTAGACTTCTTGCAATCTTTGAATTAGGCTGAGCCAGCCTAATTTGTATTTGTATTTTATTTGTAGAATATCAGGGAGGATTGCCTTATGGCATGTTTCTTTTAATCTATTTTATTTTATTAACTTTTTTTTGTTCTAACTCTTGCTCTGCCTCTCATTGAGGATTGAGGTAGAGGCAGGGGCCATCCTCTGTGATGCTGCTAAAAATGCTTTCACTTACAATCAAAAAATATTAGATTCTCCTTTCCACTAATTTTCTTTCCATTCTTGAAGTCCCTAGTTGAGACCACAGCAATAGATCTTTTCTTTATTTTTTTTTCTTTGTGCCAGAAGGCATCAATCATTTTAGGAAATACCTTCTGCCACTTTAGTGACTGTCACAGATTGAAAAAGAGTACCTGAACTGTTTGGCTTCTGGTTAACTGGGCAAACTGATCTGAGACTCAGAACTTGCTGGTTTTCCTCTCAAAGCAGAAACTTGAGGGTAATGTTTTCCTGTTGTCACCTCATTGAACAATAGAGAATATTGGGCTGTTTGGAATTTTTAGCACAGTGAACTAGGAAATCTTTTATGAGGTCAATATGGACACAGCAGTCCAATATTTAAACTTCTAAGGTCCAGGATAACATTCAGAATGGTGATCTGTTTATCATTGCAAATTTGATAAATGATAATGCTGCATTAACAAGGTTAGCAAAAGATGCAAAGGCCAGCTCCTGGCAGGGTTTCAAGTTTCTCCTTGGGTTGCAACAGAATATAAGAAAAACAGACAGCATTTTCACAATAGAACAATTTTCTCCACACTTAGTCTTAAAGCTGCAAGCCATTTTGGCTACACTTGAAAGCATTTCACAGCCTTATTTGCAGGCACTGTTATCCACCACCTATAATCTCATGCCTTATGAAAAAGATTCATCAGAGAATTTCTGTGATTAATTTGAAGTTACTCTGACAATGCTCGTCCATCTTTGAAGTGGTAGTGAAAATGTAACAATATTTCTTTTCATTAATATTAATATTAAGTATTTCAATAAACAATATTTTATTTTTTTTTTAAAAAAAATTTAAGTCATTAAGATAATTTGAAAATGAAGAATTTTAAAGAGCCTGACATTTACTTTAGGGTTGTGTTGGTGAAGAAAAATGATTTTCCCTATGCTCTTTTACTCCTATTTTACAAGCCATTTACTCACATTCACCTTATATTTAGGAAGTACAAAACATAAATGTTCAAACATCAATGATAAAAATACAGACATTCACATATGTCTGGGAAAATAAATTCCTTTTATCCCTGTGTAGAATATTTTGAAACAAACACGCTCTTGGCCAGACTTTCTGTTTCAAATATTCACATTTAAATTCCATTTGGGCTCATAATCTTGCAATCTGTTGGAGATAATATATAAAATTTATATATTGGGCCAATACTGTACTAAAAAGAAAATTTAAAAGGGAATAATACCATAAGAATGACGAATGCTTGCAATTTGGACCTGCTTGTTAAAAACATCTACCAGCAATAAGTCAGGACGAATTGAAGCTTGTGAATGTAAATAGAATACTTCTGTTGCATAATTGGTATTTAATTATTTAATTTTTTCAAATGTGTGAAATGGCAGATGAAAAGGACATGAAACAGGGTATTGTCCCCTGGTTGCATTTACAAGCAGCATCTGAATAGAGGAACATTGTTGCAGTGCTTTTTCTCTGGGTTTTAAATTGCAAAATCAATTATGTTTATTTACTAGCATTCTCAGATCAACTTCCCTGTTGCAAGGGACAGTAACTAAAGTGTAGAACAACCAATTACTTCTCATATATAAACACAGAGTTCAAATCAAAATGAAAATCACAGGTAAAAGTATACATTCAGTTACCATGCCTTTTTTGATTCTTGTAATATTAGGTTTTACTGGCACAATCCTGTCTTTAGAGACACGATAGACAACATGGTTATTTTATTTTCCAAGATGTTTTCAGATATGTAATAGTTATTTGTGGACTACTTTTTTGTTTAAATCACATTAATATTTCATACTTAAAAAAAATAAAGAAAAACAAACCAAACAAAAAAAAAATCAAAACAAACCAAAAAATCAAAAAAAACCCAAACTTCTTTTTGGTCATGATAGGTACAAGAAATCAAAGTGTTCAGGACTGAGAATTCAAATCTGAATGGGAAACACTTCAAGACACACATGACAGTCTTACTGCTTTCCTCAAGTAGAAGCACAATATGACAACAATGGTATTCCCATTCCATATGTACCCAAGACCCAGAGATACCAAGATTACCAGCTGCTACACTGGCATGCTACTGTATAAATTTCCTTTTGCCTCCTAGAATTAATGTCCATCTGTCACACGGGCTTTTGTTACCATGTGACCAATAACTTTATGTGGGTCCTCTGTCCCTCTCCTTCCCTACATCCACTAATCTTTCGTACAAAATACTTATAGCAGCACAAAAGGAAACAAGACAGATAGGCAGAGAGAGGTGTATTTAGCACTGAAATTGAAGTGATATTAACTAAATATTTTAAAGTTCAGATGAACTTAGTTCTGAGTTGTCCTCTGAATTCAGTTTTAGTCAAAGGACTTTTTTCCTGCAATTATTCTTACATGATGAGTCAAAAAGTTACAAGTCCTATCTCTAGGTTAAGAAAAAATGTTTCATTACACACAATGTGTGTTTTCTGCATCAGACCCAGAAATGAAAATAGACATCAGTAAAAGGAAAAGTAAATTAGACAGCCTGCAGGTGTTGGGTTTTGTTTGGGGTTTTTTTCTCTCTTCTGTACATAGACACAGAATCTATTTTAATTTTATAACTTAATCTACATTTTAAAAGTTCTACATGAGGAAAAGAGAATCACCAAGCCTATAGGTAGGTGCACAAAATTCCAGGAATGGAAATTATGCTTCATAAGAGATAAGAATAAGAATTTCTTTTAATAAATGCCACAGCTGGTTATAAGTTATGTATGAGAATACAGATGGGGGAAAAAAAAAATCCAGAGGAAAACGTCCAGTTTTTACAAGACCCTCCTTAATGTAGGTGTAACTAGTGAATTTGGAATTAACAAACTGCAGTAGACGAAAACATTTTTTGCTGTTAGGGTGATCACTAAACATTCACCATTGTATTACATCTATTGAGTCCTTATCCACTATTCTAAAAAACTTTAAAAGTTGAGCACACAGAGAACTGATTTTAAGGTCCTGCATTAAAATTTTAAATTGGACAACTGTCACATGCATGCAGAAGTGCTTAGAGTTTTACTAGCAAGTGGATGATTGCTCACCAAATTGCTGAAAAACATAAATAAAGACAGCTATGGCAAAAGTAATGTATCTCTTAGTGATTTTAGCTTACACATTTTCCTGGTTTTGGTATTGGCAATGCTCAAAATAAAAAATTACAATAGATAAGTGACTGACAAGGACTGTACTAACAGAAAAGTAGATTATTGCTAAGAAGAGGATATGTGAATATCACATTTTGGGTGTAGAATTTTAAGTAGTAAACATACAAATGTCTAGACACATTATAAGAAACTTGCTTTATTGGTACACTTAAAAGTTAGAGGAAGAGAAATCCTGAAGTTACTATTTCATTTATACAGTGTAATAAGTAAGTTTCTAGCAAGGTATAAAAGATTAAAATGAAGCTGAAGATTTAAAAGAATTTTTAAAGACTTAAAAGATTATGGAGAGGCCAATATTGCACCTGGAAGAAAATATTAATAGAAAAGAAACTAAAATTAAAGAGAGAAAGACAAAAGTAGTCAATTCAGAGTTATGGTCTCAAAGCTTTAATTGTTGAAAGGCATAGAGTTAAACAGACTCTAATAGGAGTCTGCTGATTTCTATCCGATAAAGATTTGGTACATATAGTTAAATACCCGGTTACCATAGGAAAAAGAAAAATTCTTGTCTGTTTCTTTTGTCTTGCTTTTATAGGCATTTGATGTTGATATTGAGCCTTATGTGAAATACAACAAATAAATATTATAACTAGCTCCTTCTGAACAAAGATAAAAATTGCTACTCTGTCTGGGTAATATGCTTTTGAAACATATGCTTCAGGAATTCAGGGGTTTTAGCATGCCTACTTGCTTGAAGGGTATCAGCAAGGGTAATCCAGGGGGATGTATATGCTCACTTGTTGAAGATAGTCTTCAATAACCAGGTTTATGATGGCAAATATGTCAGATGTTTTTTTTCTAATTTCCAGTGTTTGTGGTTCTTTCTTAAGTGATTTCAATATATAATGTTAATGAGTCATAAGTAGACCACTGGGAGCAAACACATGGCCAAAACAGGGTCTTGTATATTCTCTGAGTTCAGCCCTGAAACCATGGAACTTGTAATAGAGGAGCAAAGGGAAGCAAGAACATTACCCGTGACCTTGATTTTTGGGGCTGAAAGCTACTGGGGTTTAGTTTTCATCTAACGCATTAATGTTTCTTCTGTGTCCCAGGTAAAGCCCCAACATATGCAACACGTATGTTGAAAAGGACTTTTGGTATTTTTAATTTTAATTTTAAGTATTTCCCAGAGATACAGTATCCCTTTACAAGACATGCTTTTTTTCTCCTTTTCCTACTTATTACAGACCATGTCTCAACAAGCTTCATGAGTGCACCCATGGCAATCTTATGAGATCAAGTGCAAGGCTGGGAAAACCCCTGGTATCAAGAGGGGCTGGGGGAGTTACAAATCAAGAACAGACCTGGTGAAAAGGACTTGATGGTGCTGGTGGATGAGAGACTGGACATGACCTAGGTGGACACGACTCACAGCCCAGAAATCCAAATGTGTCTTGGGCTGCATCCAAAGCAGAGTGACCAGCAGGGTGAGGGAGGGGATTCTGCCCCTCTGCTCTGCTCTGGTGAAACATCACCTGCAGTGCTGTAAGCAGCTCTGGGGGCCCCAACATGAGAAGGAAGTGGACCAGTAGGAGTGAGTCCAGAGGAGGACCATGAAGATGATCAGAGATCTGGAGCACCTTTCCTATCAATGTAGGCTGTGAGAGCTGGGGGTTGTTGAACACCATGAATTCCACATTGGCCTATTTCTCAAATTTGCCAAGGTCTCTCTGGATGGCATCCAGTCCTTCAGTGTGTCAACTGTACCACTCAGCTTAATGTTACCTCCAAACTCACTGAGGCTGCACTTGATGCCATTGCCTGTGTCACTGAGGAAGATATTAAACAGGACTGGTCCCAGTACGGACCTCTGAGGGAAAGCACTTGCAGCTGATCTCCATCTGGATATTGAGGCATTATATTCTTCTATTTCATTGGTTATTGTGGTATTGGAGGCCCTAGACATACCATTTCTATCCAAAATTTCATTTCCTGAGCTGCAGGAGAAGATAACATTTCTCTTACTAAACACTTTCCATCAATTACTCATCAAATAATCTCACAAAACACTACTTAATTTGCTATCATGATCAGAGGATCTATATGAAAAACTAGGATTAATTTCACAGTACAATAGTTCTTTTAGTAAGACCCCTTCTGTTATTTTTAATCTTTTGGGGAGTTGCAGGGGTTTTCATCATTTCTTAGCAACAAAAATTTTTTTTCCTTTCTGGGAATCATTTCATTTTTGCTTTCTTTCTATCTGACCACAATCAAATGAGAAATATCTGTAAGTACTGATACTTTTGAAGCACTGTAGTAGTTATAACTGTATCCCCCTTACTTAGTGAAAAAAAGTCTAAATCCTCGACCCTCTTATTTTCTTTTTTTTAATGAACCCTGAGTTTAGATAAATTATTAACTTTGCAATGAGATGTATTTTCATTAATAATAATAGGAGTGCAAAAAATTTGCAATTCTGTAGGTTAACCATTTTTGAAGTATTTTTCAAATATTCCTCTTTTGCATTTATCTACCAAGCAATTTGATGTGATATTGTTGCAGCACAAGAGAACATGCTGATGGATTCAGATGGATTTATTTTTTGTATTCTTGTCTTTTTCATAAAACATATTATTTTCAACTGAATTCAATATTGGGAACAAAATACAGCCACTACTTACTGTATCTAGTCTCCTTCTCTAAACATGTTTAATAGATTTAGGCCTGCAATTTTATACTAAAAGAAAAAATGTAAAACTAGGGATTTCAGGAGTAAAAGTGAGGAAGACACTTTCACTCTGAAGCAAAAACAAGTAATCTGGAAGATAACTCCATAAAACACACAGCAAATTGTATATAATTTTAACAGTAATTTGGATATCTTGAAAAACATTGCAAATTTCCAGCAGTAAAATTTAGTGTGTGAAGTTTACTATAGAAAAGGGAACAGACAGTTCTAATAATCAGTGTCCTCACAATTGAATAGCCCTCACCAGGTCTGAACAACATAATTCTACAATTTTCTGTTTGGGTACAGTTCTCAGACTAAATCTGTCAACATTTAATAACAATAATATCCCTTTAAGCTATTCCCAGCAGAGATAATTCAAACCTGCATTTTTTGTGGACTTCAAGTCAATAAATCCTGATAGCATGACTTACAATTATCTTCAGTGAGCCAAAAAATGTTTCCCCCTGAGAACAAAGTATCTGCCCACTTTATTAACCAACATCACTATTTTCCCCAAATGTTTAAAAAAAAAAAAGAACAGATCCATGACATTCCATACATTTGTGAATATCAGAAAATCTGAAGTGGTACTAAAGATGAGCAGTTTGTAATTAAATCTATGACATTTTACAAAAGACTTTCCATTGATTTCTAGAACATCAGGTCTCAACATTCTTCCATTTGACTAATGAAAGCCCACAAGTTCAAATTGCTCTTACGAAGCTTTTTTTTTTTCACAATCACATAATTCTAGTTTATAAATTTCAGCATCAAGACTGTTAGTTTTACACTTACATAATCAATTTTCAAAAGAAACTTAGGAAAGCATTAATTTCTTTGCTCACGAAGCAAGGATACAAATCTAGTATTGGTATTTTGCCTGGTCCTTGGAGTAACTCTCATCACCACTTTAGGTAATTCCACACTCAGGCATTATTGACCCACATAATTGTCACATAATGTAAGTCTGGGTTTTGCTTCAAGGTTTCATGATTTTCTAGGATTTGCTGATTTCCTGTTTTTCAGGAAATAGATAGTGTTTATTGCTGAAGCGAAACAAGAAAGTAATTTAAGATCCACACAAATAATAAAGAATAGTCTATTTCACAGCACTGCAATGCTAAGTTGAATAAATTAATCCATGTAGGAAAAGGAATATTATTTTCATAAACAATCAGCTGGAATGTTCAAACCCATTGTGATATTGCAAAGGCCCCAAAACTCTTCTGTTGAACTTTAACAAGAATTTCCAATAGCCTAATTAAATTTTTACAAAATATTACATTGCTTCTTGGGCTTGGAAATCATTGTTGCTTTTATTTTCTTTCTAGTGTAAATATGCAGCTTTTCTCTTTGCTAAGGAATTGAAGAAGCTTTGCTGGAAACATCAAACTTAAAGATACAGCCTAGAGTGTTGGCGTTTTCAATTTGACTTCTCTTTTTATTTCAGAATTTATTTATCTGCCACTAAAATCCAAGCCATGATGCTAAAGTTTTCTTCTCCATCATGAAATGCAACTATAAAAGCCATATTCCAAGAGGTTAATATTAGAATGAAAATTTGTTATAAAATGGCATGGTGAAAAGTACATAGGTTAAAATTGACATCCCTCCTCCTCTCTATTTTCCCATCCTTTTGTATGAAACCTTTTACTGATTAGGAAACTAATGGGCAAATAATGCAGAAATGACATGAAATGGTATTGTGAAATCACAGTCTAACATCTCCAAATGTAATCCAACAAAATTTGCTGTTGTCAGACATAAAGATATTTGCTTCAGGATTTCCAAGAGAATCTAGATTTTATTGTGAGAATAACCAGGTAAACATATGAACCATTAAGAAAAACAGCTAATCCTATGCTGAACATTTTTCATAAGCAAGAACTTTCACAAGTCTTCTTATACCATACAGATCATATTAAGTTGATCAATATGAGAATTGCCTGTCATTTCAAATTAACAGAAGGTTTGACTGGCTGTAACATTATAAAGCTATAACAATGCAGAAACAAACAATAATAAACTTGCATTATATTTGGAATTCAGACATTTACATAGGGATCAATTTAATTCATGTAATATAGGTAAAATATGAAATATTCAAACAGAAGATACCTATTTATAAAAATAAATGCTGTCACGAATCAAAATGTTATAAAATAATAAATATGGAAATAAAATTGATTTCTGTGGGAAATCTTGATGCAGTACAATAGAATAAGAAACTTAAAGGGCTTTGCAACACAAACCAACTGATACCAGAAGTTCAGATTCTTACCTTTCAGTTGAAAGAATAGTATGAAATTTAAAAGATTAGTAGAGCAGTGGGTTGAAGTAGGTTAAACTTGAATACAAAATATTACATGTCTAAGTTTATATGGGTGAGAATCAAAAGTTAAGCATATGAACACACTTGTAAGTCTATTCTATCATCCTCACATTAAGAAAATTAAATATTCTTCTTTGGAGATACAAAGTAAACAAAATTTAATAAATATGAATTTCATACTGAACTGAAAGAGACAGCCATGGATCAAAAAAAAGACACAGAAAAAGGAAACAATGGGATTTGGAGGGCCTCAGCTTCATAAAGCAGCTTGATATTCACCCTGACGTGCCAAAGCTGGTTGATCTTTTAAGATGTCACCTCCAGAGTGTGTAAAGCATTGCAGTCAGAGAGGTACAGCTCTGTCTCCACCCTGAGTGGGAACACAGTCAGCTCTTTCAGAGTCCTTCCTTGTAGAAGTTCAAGCAACTGGCTTAGAAGGAAGTGCCTTGTTTTACTTCAACTTTCTCCTGAGTATATTAACTGGAGCATTTGTAAGTATGGACAAATACTTCTTGTATGGTCCTGCCTCTTGAGATTCACTTAGGAGCCATTTAATTTTCTACCTCCCTAAAACAGTAGGTGCTCTTTTATCAGGCTTTCACGCTAGTTACTCTGAGATTTCACTGAATTTCTATTTATAATTCAGATAGGGCAACGACTTTCTTTTCAAACCAAAAGATCCTACTAGAAACAAACTGATCTTTTACTAAACAAAATAAAAAGAAGAAGAAAAGTCTTGTCTTGGGTAATTACATTCCAAGAAAATACGGAGAACACAGTAAGTCTGTGTATAATGTTCAATTCTGTAACCAAAGAGCATCTAGAATGAGAATGTGAGAGTGTTTATGATATCAGCAGAATGCATATAAATACCAGCTACTGGATAACTTTGTAATATTCAGTGATGTACATTGCAAGAAGATATGTCAGAGTAAGAGGATCTGAAAAGCAAAAAAAGTTTTTGTTTATTAAACAGTAAGGAAGAAAAAATGTATTATAAAACTTGTGGTTTAAAACTTGGTATGTTATTTTAGTTGGGGTTTCAAGATTTTTCCCCATTTTAAATTTATTTTAGCTTTAAGCAGGATTACAGTTGTCCAGATTAAAATACCCCTTTCTTTCTAAAGACTATAGTACTTTTTAAGATATGATATTTCTACTTGTTTTCATGCAAATTGAAGCAGCAAGTGCAATGATGTTAAATTGATGTTTGTAGTTCAAAAAGTGCCACCAGAAGCAAGAAACTTAGGCTACTGGGTTAACATAAGCACTTATATGGACAGAAATTATATATTCATTTAAAATGTTAAAATATCTTCCTGCTTTTGAGGCCTATCCTAGAAGCAAAATTAATTTGTGGACATCTGTTCTCTACAGGACAGAACATGAGTTCTGGTCAGAATATATTTCAGTTTAATGTTTGTTATGTGCTATTAAGTACGAGCTGACTCTTTAGGAAATGAGTTGTGCTACAGCATTGATTTTAAGATGGATGTTTTATTTCTTTATTCTATGCTATGTGAATAAATGAAAATTATAATCTTCCTCAAAATTAGAATAATTGAAAATGTATAAATATGTTTCTCAAGTCAGGAAGCACTTAAAATACTGGAGGCTGCTTTAAATTAATTTCTTCATCAAAGTGCTCAAGTACCTTAATATCTAGTCAAGCTGAAAAAAATCTTACTGGATGTATCCCAAGCCAGACTGGTGTTTGACAGGATTTTGTTCTTCTGAAGAAAAATTTATCTTAGTTGATTGTCATAGATATATAAAGACTTATAAGTTAGAGAACTTTGATACAATACCACCAAATTTCAGTTAACTTTATAAGACAATACTGGAAGGTAAAACCAATCAGGATATATTTTATTATGTCTGTCAGTGTGAACTAATGAATTTCTGCTATGGCTTCTATTAGTCCATGAGAAAAAGATAATTTAATAGTCTGTGGAAACAGAATGGATTTATTCAAACTTTCCATGAAAACAGAGTATTCCTTTGCCATTAAGCAGTGTCAACAGATTCTTTTGAACAGAAGCCAGTACTGATATGAATTCACCCAGGTAAACTAATTTTGTTACTTTCTGAACAGAGAACGCCACATGAAATTAACCATATAATTAGCAAACATAGCACTTTACAGAATCAAACAGCTTTTTAAGAGGATCTATTGTTTTATTTGTCCACTTCACAATCAGAAAACTAACATGATTATGCCAAAAGCACAGCCTCATTAGTCCTTTCAGGCAATTAATTAAACTGTTTTGTCTAGGAAAAGTTATGAGTTCATAAGTTATGAGTTGCTGTCTTTGATACTGCCATGCAAGCCCAAAAAACGTAATGAATGACAAATCCTTGGAAAATGAAGTAACATATTTATCTTCTTTCTGAATGAAAGGGGAGACAACAGAAAGTAGAAATTGTCTTTTTTCAAAGGATGGGATGCATGAAGGTATATAATATCCTTCCCATATATTATGAAGAGTTTAACAGAATTTTATTACTTAACTCCACTTGTCACTTTCATAAATCAGTAATCTAGATTCATCACAAGAGAATTGATTTACCCATGATTTAAAAGCTTAGGAGTACAAGCGAAAAGCTAATCATTTTGCAATATCAATTTTATGTTCTTCCCAGAATGTCAGACTTCAGTGAAGGCAGAGCTTAGGTAGGTAACAAAGTGTGAACAAAAAAAACTGTACTTCTACCAGTGCAACATACTACAGAATCCCTCTTTTTTTCTGGGCAAAATAAATTATGATAAGGCAGCGTTATTTAGCAAAAGTCAGGGTAAGCTTAGCAGCAGACAAGAGGAATGGTAAATCTTTAGTTTCTTGCAGTGTGAAGAAGTCGAAATTATGAAACCTCAAACCAGAATCACAACAGTCACAGCAGCATAAAGATGTACCTACTAGTGTCTAGCACAAGTAGCCTTCTGCCAGTGATGTCTTGTGCCAGAGTCCCTTGCTGGGCACCATCTCAGATGTCAGCACTCTGTGCTTCTCTTTGGTACCATAGAGGAATGACTGAAAGCAGCACAACTTGCTCTGACTGACAGCACAAATGCAGAAAGAGGGGTGGATCAAAAATAAAACAGAAGAAAAAAAAAGAATTGAGGCAGAAGACTTTTATGGCCTGTGAGCAAATGGTTGTGGAGAGAAAAATGCGTGTAGAGAAGGAATAAAAAGGTTTCCAAGCATCAGAGCAGCAAGCTGCTAAGTTATGCTCCCAGTTCAAAAATCAAATTTTAGCCAAGAGCTCATTACAGCCAAGATGTCTTCTGGGAGGTGTCACCCCTTTGACAACTGATGATGAGAGCACAGTTATTAAGTCAGGTGGCATGCATAAAACTCCAGAAGCTTCTACTGGCTTATCAGGTCCATGCTACAGGGAGCTCTTACTGTCTTCTTTACAGCAGTGCTACGAAATAATTAATTCAGCTTTGTTCTGATGCTTTCACAGCAATTTTTGGTGTCCATTTCTAAAGGCATATAAAGATACAATGTGCATAAATATTCCATGACAGATTTCAAGGTGAAGAACTATGACTCCTGGCTCAGACTAACACAAATATCATCATATTTACGGAAAATTCGTGATCACCCATCAAAAAGCTAAACTCCTTTTTTCCAAGTTTTATTAGTATTACATCATACAGACATGTCTGTAAAACTTTATACTGTACCCGACATTATATGCTCATAGTACAAGCAAATTGTGATGTAAAATTAATCCATTATGAGGCTGGATTTTTTAAAATAATTTTTCAAATATTTAATCCCATATCTACAGTAAATTTAGCCAAGTTCAGAAAAGCAAACTTTCAATCACTTCAGCTACAAAGAAAAATAATATCACTGAATCTTCAAACTGCATTAAAATCTTGTGTGAACTACCACTAAGAGTTAAAATTGTGTTTAGGTTTATTTACATCCAATCTCACTCAGTGTGGACAAAATTTGAATCTTTTAGATTCTTCTTAAAAGCATCCATTAATTAGTTAGTTGTTCAGCTAATCTATTTTAAATTCATACACAAATAATTTGAGTTAAAACTCTTCATACTGTTTAATTTTATATGCAAGTACTTTTCTTTCTCTCTTTCATTAATCTAAAAAAGCAAGCTAGTTAACCACCACTCAATAACTGTATTTCATAAGCACATATATACATTTATATCAAACTTCATTTTTTTCCTCTTCTAAGAAAAAGGTCTCATGTAATAAAATATAATTTCTTCAATACAAATGAATGACACTTCTTACAGTAACTTTATATATGAATAAATCTCATGGACTAATAGAACTGATGTATTACCTGCAAAATTAATTTTAGTGTTCTGAATTCATCTTTAATAGTATTTTCAGGATTGCAGATATCAGAAAGAAATGATGTATTTACTTTCATTTCTGGAGTTACTGTTCTTCAGTGCTGCAGCCACAAAACTCAGTTCTGATGCCCAAATATGTCTGGATTTCTGGAGATGAATTTTCACAGAGAAAAATACATCATTAATGGGGCAGAGATAGCTATTTACAAATGGAGAAATGAGCCCAAAATAGTGCTAGCAATTAAAACTCCATTAGCTGGAAACTTGTTCTGCCATCATCATTAGAGAGTTTACAAAAACAGAAAGGAAAATTCTGTGACTCAGAACCCCATTGGTGTTGGCTTTGCAAAGCAGTCTGAGGTACCATTTGCTCAGACAGAATCCTTTTCTGCAACAAACAAAAAGTGCAATAACCTCCCGACAAGAGTGATGATCTCTTCCAGGGTAGACTCATTTGGTCATCATGAACATGGCAAAAATAACACCAATTACTTTGTCCTGTTGGAGAAACTTGTCATTTTAGTCACAGCAACTGCAGCAGCAATCACAAGCTCATGTAAATTGCATTTATCTGAGTTATCTGCTAAATGATATATTAGATTGTCTAATATGCTATTTATAAAAAAGAAGCCAATAAAGAGTAGATATATATGTAAAAAAAATCAAATATCAAACATTCAAAAAATAACATTCTTATGAATAACTACAATTGATTATAGTATCTATCTCTTCCAATAGAAAGTTAAAGGCAAAGTTGACAGAATTCAGCTTTGAGTAGCAGGTTTGCTGGTAATAAAATATAAAAAGGGGAATAATAAAAAAAACAAGGGGAAGCCTTTCTTAAATCTTCCCTAGTGAGGACTCTGCTTCAGTAACTCATTCATACTTCTCTAAATTGTAGTTTTCTCCTATTACAAGTCTGTTGGGAGACCGTTTAGCATGAGAGTAGGTGGTGATATGCAGCATTTTTCCATTTTTGATTCCCTTAAGACTAGGAAAAACCTAAATTCTCTTTGATCAGTCCTGATTCATGTCCAAACAACAGCCCTCTGTCATTCAGAATTCATTCATTAGTATCACCTCTTCATCTTCCCTCTGACATTAATATCGGCACATTAGCGTTCAAGAAAACCAACCTAATAAATGCACAGGCTTTGTGCCTGCCACATTAGAAATTTGATAGATGTTAAATTCTCTTACATAAAACTGCTAAGGACTTTCTAAAGAAAAACCCAAT
This sequence comes from Petroica traversi, assembly GCA_025920805.1. Taxonomy (NCBI): domain Eukaryota; kingdom Metazoa; phylum Chordata; class Aves; order Passeriformes; family Petroicidae; genus Petroica; species Petroica traversi. Next base: position 21,187,565 of record JAHLSL010000006.1, on the reverse strand, counting down.
TAAATTAATATGAATACCAGTTACTGATCTAGAAAACCCTTGAACCTTTCAGTGGGTCAAGGTGTTGCAGCAAGTGATGCATTTGCTCAAAAGACTTCCTAAGTCTGTACCAATTCTGAGACCCAAGGAGTTCCTGGAAGTGCAGAAGACAATGATCATAAATTATGATGATTCACTAATCTTCACTATGAATAGCAACCAGTTTTAACAAAAAAAAATTTAAAAAGGGACATCAGTAGAGTTCCAACAGAATATAATTCTTCACAGTAACATAGGTTGCTAAGAGAGACTCTGAACTCTACCCAGGAGGATTTTCAAAGCTCAACTGGATGACACCTTGCATGATTGATCTAACTGTGAAGCCAGCCCTGGTTTGAGCAGGGGATTGGTAAAGATGACCTGCTGAGATCTCATTCAACTTTTTTCTTACTTTGAGTCCTATGATCTACTTTTCTAGTGAAAAATACTGAAAAAGTTTTAAAATAAAACAATAAATTGAAGAAATGGACTGTATGTGGAGAAGTAAGTATGTGTGCAAAGCAAAAATTTTCATTCTTAATTTCCAATGGAATTAGAATATAAATACCAAAAATAACCCCACTGATAACAGCTATAACTGAAACAGAATTTTGAATAGCAAACTGAAAAGAATTGAATGTACTGTTACAAAAGTTGAAATGGTGAGAATGAAACAGAAAAAATTCAGAAATCCATTCCTATTGCATATATGAAGAAAGCAAACCTATCTGAATAGCTATTTCTGCAATAGGTGAATGGAGGAATATGCACATATTTCAAACTGCTTCATAGAACTGAGCTTGTGAATGAAAACATGGAAGTTGAATGAATATAGAAAAGCATAAACAGAATTAAGGCCAATGGTAACTCTTCACTACAAAACCTCACCTCCACTCAAGTGAGGAATAATGGAAATAATATCATGGACATGTTAAACTGGGAAAAATAAGAAATTTAAATGAGTTTTGGGAGGTAAATGAAGAATTATATAGGGGGGAAATAGCTCAGACTTTCTGTTTTCTCTGTTACTCAAAGATTTTCTTTTCACAAACATTTCTCCAAAAGGGTCAGAGCATTTGCTGAAAGGGCAGTACCAAGCTTCTCTTAATCTACTCACCAGGATGCTGAACATTAACTGAAACAAGTGTCAGAGCCTGTCCAGAAGAGGACCATATATATTGTTTAGAAAATAAACAGAATGGAAAAAGAAATAGATATCAACATAGACAACAAGAGTGTGGATGAATACCTGTTCTTGAAGCACTGGAAATCAGCTAGCACTTTTTCTAACTGCAGACTAGGACATCTCTCTCTCTCTATAGGTGTAGCATTTACCTTTGCTTGAAGTATATGTGTAATCCAGCCCTACTCCCCTCAGTAAGCATCAGCACCTTTCCCCTACAACTTGTTTTCCCAGGCTAGCCAGAACTACCTGGAGACAGAGGCTGAAAAGGTATTTAGGCCAACTTGGTATATGTGGCCTGTGTTATTTAATTCATCTAATGTATGCACAGGGCAATGGCCGTGTTTCAGGTGTCTTGATCTAATAAATTTTTATGTAGCCGTGGCCTACAGTTTCAGTAAAATTTATGCTGTATGTGAAAAAGAAATCCAATCAAGTGTGTCCAATTCTTAAATGCATACAGCCTTATTGAGGCTTTATTACCAGCTGCAGGTCATTGCCAATAATCTTGAACATTCCTAAGACATTCATGACTAAACACCTCTTAAGAAGTCAGTTGATTGTTACTAATCAGCAAGGTGGCAGGGGTTATGATTTCAAAATATGGAATAGGAATATTAAACTCTTTCATGAGATTTATAATTACAGAGGTAAAGTAAGCCTCCTACACAAATGGCTTTTTATCAGAACTTTTAAAAAACCCTCACAATCCAGTAGTAAGATTATCATGTGTTGCTTTTACTTAGAATAACCCCCACACTGAGAAAATAATTAGGTGGTATTTTGCTCTTTTGCAGTGTTATCCTCTTCCATTACATGTACTGAAAACTGCACTAAATGTAAGGGGAGTGGTTTTATTTGGGGGTTTGGGTGTTTTGGTTTTTTGTCTCTTACCATACCCGTAATGCATACATGTGTTAAGGAATCATTCTTTGGAATTTTTTATTTTCCACCTCCAAAGAACAGACAAGCAAAATGCATAAACCATTCACAAACAGGGAACAAAGCATAGATATTTCAGGCCAGTGATTGCAGAAAAGTAAGTACAAACCTTAGGTGGTTGCCAGGATGAAGAGCTAGGCCTTGATATTTTGTTCATTCATTGTTTTTTGTAAGTCTTATTCTCACTAGCAGTATATTTGATTACAATTTTAGGCATTCAGTTCAGCCAGTATAGCTGCATCTTACTCATATCATAAATCTGACTCAAACTATAAAGCTATAAAAAATTAGAAATAAATCCTGTTCTTCTGGACTGCATATGGCCCTTTGAATAACATGCAGGCCCTTTCTCTCTCTAAAACCTTGTGTTTTACATGACATGTACATTTTAATTTTAGCAGAGAAAAAGAAGCAGGAGTCTTCTTGCACATTATAGAGTCTTTTATTATCTTCAAAGCTGATCTAATTTATCCATTATAAGTGAAGCAGAAAAACATGACATCTGATGGTCTAATTAATATAATCTCCTCCTAATAACATGGTTTTGCAAGTTCAGAGTTTACTTTCATCATCCTTTGTGCAAACAAATTTGATAGATCAAATGTTGACATGAATCCACAGAAATGGTGATCTAACCAAAGCCCTTTTATCAAGTCATGAATTTTCTGCTTGAAATCTAATCTTGGAGGAAAAGAAATCTGCATTTTTTTTCCCTCTTTCAGGATGTGAGCTGAAAGCAAAATGAAGCAAACATATAAAGCACTGTAGTTCTTTACTTTCAGCTTCCAGCTGTCATTTTTTACCACTTGGTGCTGTGCAGTAAGTGAAAACCCATGAAATAGCCTCTTACAAAACAGAGGAACTGTATTATTATTCATTTCAAATAGTCTTTAATATAAACAGTTGTGCTCAAGTTCTAGTATGATAACGTTGTAACCAGCCTTACAAATTATATTGGACACAAACTTTACATTATAAATGCATCTTGGATACCTAATCATCATCTGAAACTTAGCTATACCAGATTTCCAACCCTGCCCAGGCCTGTACAAGTAAATATTTTGCATTAATATATTCCAATAGCTGAGAGAATTCTGAGAAGAACATTTACTTTGTTATCCATGCATTCCTTTGACTGTCCAAAGTCATCTTGACTCAAAAAGATCCACATGATATTTAAGCAGTCACTGTCACGAAATTACACTTTAATGGGACTAATACTAAATTATTTTATTCCAAGAAATATGTTTATTCTAACTAACCCTCTGTCATTGTTAAACCTTAGAAAGCAACTAAGTCCTACAAATCTCCTCGTTCACTCCACTGATTAGGTAGTCATAAGACTGTCCAAGTAATGCCCATGCCTTATATTATAATAACAAGATTTGCAGTTAGTGAACACTGCCTACCTTTGAGCTAGTATTATGGTAGTCTCAAATTACTTTGAAATATCACACAGTAGCAAGAAGAGGAGAGGCTGGGCAGACCATGTTTTGCAAATGATGCATTCTATTCTGAAAATCACTGCCTCAGTTCTTCTTCTTTTCCTTCTTCCAGGACTCCAAATGAGCATAAGAAGGCAGGTTTTTGCTAACAGCTCCTTAAAATAGTTGTTATTAAGGCCAGATTAACAGACAGAAAAAGTAAGATAACATGACTCTCTACCACACTTTACTATGGCAGGCCACTGGTCTTAATCATCTGACAATCAGATACACGGAGCTGTAGTACAAAAGTAGGTGGAGACAGCTCCTCACCAAAATAATCTATTTCTCAAATTTTGATACTTAATGCTCCTTTTTTTTTGGAGTGGTTTTTGTTGCCACAAGCAGTTAAATGCAGATTCTCCAACATTTCTCAAGTCTGAAATTTTGTGTTTACAATTCTTCTCGAGACTTATGATTGTATGTTTCATATTACGAAATTTAAACTACATATAGATTCTTTTATCCTTAAACTCCACAGGAATGTCAGATTCTGCAAGAAGCTACAGCAGTTCTTTTGACTCCACATATAATGCATATGATAGCACAAAGAGCATTTGTTGAGAGAGACTGAATTCTGATGTGTCTTTGGCACTCAGTCTCTTTTTAACTATTGTCATATGAAAATACAACACTTTTCAGTCTTGAGGAGAGATGCCTGAGAGGGAACCTCAGCATGTGTATAAATATCTATAGGGAGGGTGTTAAGAGGATGAATCCAGGCTCTTCTCAGTGCTGCCAACCAACAGAACAAGAGGTAATAGAAACTGAATACCATGAAGCTCCACCTGAACATGAGGAAGAACTTCTTTACTGTGAGGGTGGCTGAGCACAGTAGCAGATTGCCCAGGGAGGTTGAGCAGTCTGCCTCACTGGGAGATTCTGGTGATTCTGTGACTGTCCTTACAGTGTAACCATTCACAAGAGCAGACATTAACAAAGTACTAACATTAATACTTTACATGCATGAAGAAAATAGCTTTTGTACAGCACTGTGTGCTAATATCTTGATTTTCTTCACTTTGGACAGTAACACATGTACCTGCCTCTCCAGCACTGAACAATGCTATTTTATACTAGTAACCTGGATGGCAATAAAAAAGTATTCCCGATAGATGTCTGTTGTGCATCTGCGAGGATGATTGCCTTAGGGATAGCCTGCAGGAAAATTAGAACAACCTTATTTATTCCAACAAAACACAGTTTAAAACAAAGAATTCTCATATCATGTTAAAACTGTATTTTTTTTTTAATATATCTGATGAAAGTCTGGTTTCTCTTTCTTTTTCAAATTCCTCTTTTTTCAAACCTCACCCACATAGTCTGGATTTCCTGTTGTCATGCTGCTCGCATCTATAGAACTTACTTTTCTGAAGTACGAAATTCTTCCCTTCATTCTGATGGGCTTCAAGATTTTGATTTTGACGCTTTGTTGTTTAAGAAACTCCCATCGCTCCATTACACTTGGTTTTGTCTCAAGAAAGAGACCAGAAGAATATTTTTTTCACTTTTCTATACAGTCTTTTACCCAGGAGCATCCCATGGCACTAACCCTGTTGTTACTATATGCTCAATATTGATGTCCTATAAAGCAATAGCACTACTTTATTTCTAGGTAACACAGGTAAACAATTGTGAAGTGTCTGATTGCCTAAAGCAGAAAAGGAAGAACATTACTCCTAACAAGTAGGACTTGTTGTAGAGTCAGACTAATGGGGAAGAATGATGGCTAAAAAAACCTAAAAGTAAATAATTTTAAGGAAATAACTGATGAAGTTGTAAAATAAAAGAACAAAGATGCTGATACACAGATGCAATCTGCTCTGTTCTTCAATCAGCTATTCTTGAGTATGGTAGACAAGTATAGCCAGTCTGTGAGGTTGGATTACACAGAAAACACATTCAGAGAGACAAAAAGCATTTCTAAAGTTTTTAAGAAAGCAAATAATTCTGTTTTTTATGAAACATCTCACATTTCTGCAAGATTGGTTGCTTTTCTACTGATGATCAGAACTACACCTGGGCACTTATAAATAAATTTAAAAAACAAACAAACAAACAAAAAACCCAATAAAGCAACCTAGCTTAAATGTTTCATTTAATGTATTCACCTATAGTAAGGGTATATGCATGTTTAAAAAAAAAAACCAAACAAGTAACACTGTGATATTCATATTGCCAAGTTCCCTAAATTTACAAATTATTAAAATGCCCAGTTCCAGCCTTTGATTACAAAAATATTACAAAACAATAATTCTTAAGTAATTTTCATTCTAGGAATAACTAGGGAGGTAAAGTTAGACTTTTCTATGTTCTACATAATATTAAAAGAAAAAAAACCTTATAATTTTTTTACAGAAATCACTAGTGAAATGATCACTGAGAGAAATATTGTGCCTAAATCTCTGAACTTCAGACAAATATGAACAACATCTATTAAGCAGAATTTCTACTTGCCTCACAATTTCACCAAGTGCTGAATCACTCACAAATTGCATTTGTTAATCTGACCTGTAACATGATCTGGATATAGGTGAAGTAACTGTGTCAGAACACCCTACAATTCTACTTTTCAGTTGCAAGAAATAATATCTAAGGGGAAAGGAATTTTCCCATCACTATCATTTGCAGCTGTGGCTACACTAAATATATAATATGTTAGTCTGTAAGGACGTTATTGACATGGTGAAGTTCTTTAGCATAGAAACTGTTACCGTAATGCTTTTAGATTATTTGAACAACGCAGTCAGTAGCACAAGTAAAATTTGTTTTCAAAACACTTGCATAAAAAACAGAAGGCCATGCTGTCACTTTGGTCTTCATATATAAGGCAACTTAAAAACATTTATGTCTTCTTCATTTAACATTAGTTTTATTCCACTAGAATATTTCATGAAAGGGAAATAATGGAGAAAACTCTGTCAAATAAGGCAAGATAGATAGCTGTTACTTATTGACAATATTGACTGCAAGTCAGACTTATTTGCCTAGTCAAAAACTGAATTTCAAACCATAAAGGCTACAGAATCTTGCAACTGAACAGAGGAAAAATATGTACTCAAGCAAAATGTAATTGACATGGATCATTTAACAACAGAGAGTTACAGCACTTCAATTTGCAGAAAGGAAAAGGACCTTGATTCTCAACATGGCAAGGCACCGAAAGAGCTTTACTTATTTAGGGGTCAGGAGGCTCAGAGGTTCTTGACAGTTCAAGTGATTTTTTTTTTTCTTTTAATCCCTGCTTCTGCTAGTCAATTAATCTAGAAGATGCTTTTCTCTTACATCTCCAATACTGAAAAGGAAACACATTGATCTCAGGACAAAAACTACAGCCACAACACTTGAATACATAAGAGTGACCAGGAGAAGAGGCTTAGTAATTGACATGAGTAGGCTGATGGTTCTTGGCATGAGAATCTACTGGTAAACACAGAATGACAGAAACTAATGGTACAAGTCATGTTTTGTCAGCATAAATGAGGAAATGTGGAATCTCCACTGTCTTCTATCACTGTACAAGATAGTACAAGAAAATGGACTAATTACCTATCCTTCAGAAAAAAAAGTTTGTGGAGCTCATTAAATGCTAGTTGATCCCCAGGAAGCTTTGACTGGTTTGTAAAACTTTTTACTCCCTGAATGTGCCTACAGTAAGGAAGAGAAAGCAAAGTGAGACTCAATAGATAAATTTAAGTTTATTTTTTTCTCTCTTGAGGATTTTCATGGGGAGGGAGGGGGAGAGGGAAGTGGGTTTTATTTTATTTTATTTTTCTGTGTATTCAATTGTGAGGGCAGCAAATAGTTAAGACCAGTGCTAATGACAAGTGCTACCTGTTAGTGATATTGTAACAGACTGTTACAAGTGCAGTATTAGTGAGTTTTCCTTACTTTTGAAGGCATTTGATAGCTCCCTTGTGTGTTACCATCAACCCTGACTGTTGAGAGCTATTTGAACCTCAGACCATATAACCAGATTGTTTTCAAGGTCTGTCTGCACTCTTCTCCCCTTTGAAGTTTCTGGTATTAAGACAAATGGAAGTTTGGGAAAAGGTTAGTCTGAGCCCAAGCTAATGGCCTCACAAAAATTTGGATGCATACCTGGGCCCTGACCAAGACTAACTCGGTCTTTCAAGGATCGAGTGTTCTCCCACTTGTCCGCCAGTCCACTTTAAGGTATGTTAGTGAGGCACCACTGCACAGACAGTAACATCAAACTGGGAAGAGTGAGGGATAGAGTTTAAGAACACAGGACATGCTACAGTGGTCATGAACAGAGCTCAGACAAACATACATGGCAACCAGCAAGCAAGTTAAAATGGGACTATCTACTTTTGTCCTCATTATTTCTATTTTCCATTGTTCCTCCTCCAACCTGCCTCAATTTCTCCCTTTCCCTGCCTTTGTCTTCACCCTTAATGTCACAGAATAATTTTGTATGTTCCGACATTGCCCCTATAACCTCCCATGACAAATTTCACATAATGCCACAAGCCTTCTCAAATATCTCAGATATAAACTTTCCCCCCTTATCATTTACAAAATATTCATCTCCAAGACTTGGAGCTGTTCCCTCAGTTGTATTTCCTCAATCCCTCATCTGAGATATGCTCTTTGGTCTCCCTTACCTCCTGTACTTTAGTGTTTGTGTATCTAGGTGGGATTTATTACCCTTTCTATCTCCAATCTTTTGTTTTTATCTTTAATACTTATTAAACAAATATGCCCATAAACCAGATATTCTTACATTCCAAGTGTCTACATATCCCTTATATTCTGCATATCCATAAGCTTCCTAGTGTCACCTGAAAAATGTACTTAACAACACAAAGCAACCTTTGGTAACATCTTCTCTCAGTCTGGGGTCATCTCAAGTTTGTCATGTAATCTTTAAGTACCCACTCCAGGCTTTTTGTCAGATGTCATGAAGTTCTCCTAGGCCTTTGTGAACTGAAATTGTGTGATTTGATATGGCACATTGACTTACAATGCTATAACATTCTTTTCTACAGGCATCTCCTGCCCTAGAACAGTGTTTTGTACAAGGATGTGAAACAAGACATGGAGATTGTACAAAGCAGTAAGGTTTATGCTATAATACATGCCAAAACAGAGGGAAATAGCTGAACCAAGATATCATCAGGCTGAATGCTAGAGAAAGCCATGAAATGACAAATTAAGACAGTCTCAGTACTATGCAGTGGGTTACAGGGCTGTACTATTATCACCAGCAAACTACAGGCCACTCTTCAAGCCTGTAACAAGTCTTGTGTTTTACTGACTCTGTACCACTTAGTGCAGAGATTGTTGCTGTAACATTTCATTAATCAGAAATGACCTGACTCAGAACACTCTTTCATATAAGAGCTGTGACTAACCCAAGCTCATGTCCAATTAGCAAAAAGGTAAAGGAAAGTTTTTAGCAACTAAACACAAAATCACTGATTCTAATCCCATACCCAGAAAACTCTGATTTCCATACTATAACCTTATCTATCTTGTACTTCCTCAGCTGAGCCCACTAACCAGAACAATTGTGTGCTCCTTTGCTATCTACAGTTTCCCAGCTATTGATTTCAGTCTCATGTTACTCAGTGCAATACTTCAGCCTCAGCATGAGAAAAGTTGCTTCAGCACCTTAATGTTTTTCATTCACAATACATTCCTAGCACAACAAAAATACCCCGTGACTGCCAGTATCTCAATCCTGAGGATCCTGCAGCAATCTAAAATGTTATTGTTACAGATTATACCTTGCCACATTACACATAATATAGCCTGCATCTAAACACAGCCAGAAACTTCATAAATCCATCAACACCAAAAGCAGTATTGACACCCAAACAGAGGACTCATTTTCAGGTTACACTGAGTCCAAACTTTGTCTGACCATTAACTGAAAGGGCATTGGATTCTGAACCACCTAATATGAGGGTAGTACTGAATAAGGTGTTAAAAAAATGGCCTAATCTTCAGATGCCTTTAACCCTCTGTGGTGTAGCTACAATTATGGATCTATATGTCATGTATTTCACAAAGGCCAGTGTATAAATTGAGTTCTGGGTATCTCCACGTTACGCCAATTTATTCCTAATCAGATGCACGTTTTGCTATGTCCATTTCAAGGGCACAGTCATCAGCATGCATGATTACCTTAATGATTCTGTGGAGCACTGTAGTCCATCAGGATAATTGGAAGCACATCCATATTCTAGAGTGCATTCCTGCACTATGGAAATATTCTTCAGAACATTTAAGAAAAAAAAAACAGTGCTGTATCCATCAAACACCATGATTCAAAAACTGGAAGAAGATCAAACACCATACACTTTGACCTGAACATCAGGAGATGGAAGAGATTTATTTTATCATTAAAATTCTTCCATGGAACTTAAACACTACAGAAAAGCTATGCTACAAAAAAATCCTTCGTTTTGCAAATCATCCAAACATGACTACAAACTGGGAATCTTTATGCTAAAAAATATATTAGCAGCTATCAGAAGGAAGTAGCAGGAGTGGGCTGCTCAGAAAAGGGAGGCAATCTGGCACCTGAGTATGACAGCAAGCCTGAAAGGACAGTACCCTCAGTGGCATGGGCACAGACTCATGGCGCCCACAGAAGCTGAGCAGAGTGAGCCTGAGGATGGTGACAAAGTTCATTTGAAGACCAGTGATCTCCAGAGAAGCCATTGAGATGAGGCAAGTCTAGGGGCCAGCCAGGAAACAAAGGTGCAGCAAGACACATGGCCAGGCAAAGGCATAGCTGCAGCATTGCTCAGACTGATGCCAGTGGAGAGAGCCTGAATTTGAAAGCATCACCCAAGTGAAGAGGGCACATGCCTATCAAGGCTTTGGAAACCTCTTGCTCAGACATGTAGCTAACTCGAGGCCAGACAGATGCCACACCAATTTTTTTCTGTAGATGAGGCACTCAGAATAGAAGGATATGGAAGAAGGGTGTTCACTGTCCTGACAGGTACAGTCAAGAGTAACATAGTGCAATTATATTCCCAGCTGTCCCTCTTTTAAATTAGATAGACTATGACAATAGTCTAAAAACTATAGTACACTGTTCATTTAAAGTATTTTTTTATTTTGTAAACTGCTTTCGCTATAGGGCAGAAGTGACAACAAAGCATTTCCATCACCCTGGTCTTAAAAACTCTTAGATTATCTACTGAGAAACACGTGCTGTGTCTGGTTCAGATTTGGCAGGACACAGTATTTACTAATTATTTCAGTGACAGTTTACCTAACAGAAATAAAAAACATAACAGCTCTACAGGCTTCAGTTGATTCAAACGTTCTATTCAGCACTTCAAGACACTAAAAAGCAAGACCAGCAACTGTGATTTCTCAGTTGTTCCTCAGACCAGCACTACTAATAGTCAATATTAGCATGCAATTAACAGTAAACCAAATAATTATTACAGTAGAAATCAGTCCCTTAAGCTCATACATATCACAAGACAACAAGATGACAAAACACTTAATTTGATTGTTCTTCTTCTGTCACTGGAATCAATGTTAATGTTGTCCCTTGAGTAGGGATTCAGTTAACCTAAGAAGCTCCTCACAAGCAGTAGTTTCCACTTCCTTTTTATTACCTAAACAGTATATATTGTCCAGAGTGGTCCAGGTAATCTGTTCACTCATACTTTTTTGCAACTCTTTGACCTTTTCATACCGACTACTTAGGCTGTTATGCTTAAAACTTTTGACATTGTTGGACTGCAGCCTTAGATTTCCTTGAGCATTCATGTGGCACTTCATGATTTTCATGCATTCAGAGGTATACAGCCAAAACCAGCTACCAAGGATTTGTTTAATTCAATCTTTACAGCCTGAATGGACACTATTTTCTTTCCTGGGTTTAAATTTGTGCCACAGTAGAAACCTCAATGCCATGTAAGCTTTATAAGCACTAACAATGATGAACTGAAATAGGATGCAAATATTGTCCCTAAATGCACCTAGAAATAAATCTACTCCATCAAACAACAAGCAAACAAGAAAAACAGCCAAGAATTAATTTAACATAGAAGATGTCATACTGCTAACAATCCAAGCAGTCAGGTACCAGAACAAACTTGCAGGGGAAGAGGCAATACTAAAATATCCTATTGCTTTTGAGAAGATTATCAATTAATTTATTTAAACAAATATATAAAACATTATGACTGCATAATAAATATTGCAGGCGACAGGTGAAATTTTTGATTCCTGTCTTACTAAAATATCACACAACACTCTTCTGAATTTCTGACAATTGTACTGGAAGACTGAGTCCTAATAAAATTCCAGGCAAGGAGTGAGGGGGCTTGCCCTCTAAATATTTCATCTAAATGGCTAATATTCACTCTTCCTCTTACATGCATTAAAACACTTCTAACAGCCTCATTTGAAAATTTCTAAAGTATTAAAAAAATGGCTGAAAGTTGTAGCTCTATGTGAAAGCAACCGTGAATTACCCTTGACTCTAACACCATCAGAACACACATCACCACAGCACTATTGCCTTTAAAGTATGTCAGCAACCCTGAAATAATGAAAAATTCAGGCTAGTTTCCTAACCCAGGCTGTATGTAAAACCCTTCCTCCAAATCACCAGTTGCTCAGATGACACAACCAATGTGTACGTTCCAGCCTATTTCCATAAATATATACATTTTTACAAAACCTACATGAACATTTCCACATTGATACATGAGATACATTTAACTGTATCTCCATTCCTCCATTGGACTTGCTGTTCATTTTGCCAAGAATAGATGATGAAGTTCAGAAATTATGTTCCTAAACAATGCAGTGTTTTCCCCCTGTAGCTATGTAGGTTGCAAGGTATTTTATTAAACTTCCAAAATATTTAGGTTTTGCCTACATCTATCAACAATTTTGAACACTATCAATATGGCAAAATATTTAGACCATAAATATTGGAAGCTGAGGAAGCAGAAGAGAAAAAAGTAAAAAAAGTTTAACATTTCACCCAAGAACTAGAAAAAATTGTTATAATGTAGGGCTAAAACTAAATATACAAGTAATAGGACTAGTTATTATTAAGACATTGGACCATGACTTCAAAATTTCCATTTTCAGATCCTATTCCTCACCAACTGAGCTACTACAAACCAAAACTATGGAGACATTGTGAAGGGACAGCAAAACAATCAAAGTTGACATATTTAAAAAGAATAGCATTTTAATATCAAAAGAAGCCAGAACCTAAGTAGACTTGGAACAAAACCTAAGATTCAGCAATTTTAATTAGGGATGGGAAGGGGTAGAGGGCCCTTGTTTACATTCCAGACATTCATGTCAAGCTCTTCTGAAGCAGTACTACGTCTGCCAGACAAGCTCACCACCACTTAGCTGGCATGAGGCTTAGGGAAGCAATAGACTCTTGGAACTTCATTATGTTGTCCACAGTGAAATGCTAACATCAGACAGCCATATGCTGCCATAAAAAGTTTGAGAGCTAACAAGTGCTGAACAAAGCAGTGGGGACACAAACTTATACTGCAGCACGCATGTCACAGGATTCTGAGACGTCGTGCACCTGCAATATTGGAAAACAGCACAGGACAGAATAATTGCATCATTGAGCAAACCGTGTGGTGCCAGACGGCCATAAAGGAGCATCTCCTCTCCTTCCCCATACCTCTTCTTCTCTCTTTTCCCCTGGGAAAATTTACCATTTTCTTTCGCATAAAACTCCAACTGTTTTATGCAATATACAGCAACAAACAAGTTCCTTCTCTCATCAGAATATATGGGCTTCAGCTGGTATCTAAAGAGAAGATGAAAACTCCATTTTTAACTGAAGTATCTGCATTTACTGGAGCAGAACCAGCCACAGGGCAAAGTTTATAACCAATCCACAAGAAGAAAGCCACATTTATAGCAAGCCCAGCTGCTCTCTATTAGTGGCATTGCCTCTATCTAGCCCTGCTTTAATCACAGGGGTTCACAAAAGTTGCTCTTAAAAACAAATCATTAACATTTGACACAAGCTATGAGGCTTATTTTTTCAGGACATTTCCCAGAAGACACCAGGCAAAGCCACATTTATAATCTTCCTTTTAATTTGCAATGTCATATCAGTCAATTCAGCAAGCAATTAAGTGTAACACAATCAAAGTAAAAGAAAAAGCAAACTTGCTACCTTTACCTTGGTTATTGAGAGAACCAGGTTTTAATTATTTTAAAAACTAGGAGCGAGAGACAAAAATGTCTGTTCATTAGAAGCTGATATTTGAGGGAGATTTTTAACACTTCTTTTTTCTTTGGCATAGCACATTACATTTTTGCTTGGGTAATTATTTTTTGCCAAGAAGTAAGCTAGATATCTGGCAAAATAGAGAACCTGGAATAAGTGCTGAGATTTTTCAATAAAACAAACAAATAGTATCTTATGTCAAGCTTTAGAAAGTCTTTTTGCACGTAATAAAGAAAAAAAATGTTTGTCTCTCTACTGAGGTTTGGGAAAGTTCTCTTTCTGAGCTGATGTGGAAGCCATTGGATAAAACCAGCATATGTTCACATATATAATCTGTACAGAAATCAGGGTGTGGACAACTGCCACAGGTTTTGTTGTTATGATGTTCCCAGAATCATCATGTTATCAATAGGACTGTGAAAGTCCTATTCAATCATCCAATACTAATACAATTTAATACTAAGGGTCTAAACCCCCTAAACACTTATTACTTCCTAGATGTATTAGGATCTCTGCTTTTTAAGTCAGATGGCAAAAGTTATACAAATACAGAGGGAACCACTGCTCTGAGAGCAGAGACAACAAAGTTGACACTGATCATGAAATTATTTAGGTTGGAAGGAACTTCTAAGGTCATCAAATCCAACCACAAACCTAATACTGCCAAGTTTAACACCAAACTATGTCTCTAATTTATCCATACATCTTTTAAATTCCTCCATGGATGGTGACTCCAACACGTCCCTGAGCAGTCTCTTCCAAAAATATTATAAAAGAACCATTGGTAGAGCAGCAAACAGAATAATACACTGTGCTTTAATGTCAGCAGGATAATACATGGCAGAGGAGTTCATTACAATCTCTAAGCCCATGCATCCTGATATTTCTATGTCCTCTATTGGGATACTCAATTAAATTTCCCTCTATGACAGGTTTCAGCATGGGATCATCAGCTAATTACAGTCCCTCTCTAGTGCTGTCTTTGAATTTATTATTATTTTCTGGCAATAGTAGGAATAATCCGTTTCTTTTTAATTTTTATTCTCCAAATATGGTTTAATAAAATTCACAGTTTTTCATTCTATTACTCTTAGATTCATGTGTTTGGTTTTTTTTTTTCTGTCAGGGTGTTAGCCTCATTCATTTGAATTCCTGTGTTTTAAACTGAGATTTTACATGAGAAGTGACACAGACAAGATACAGTACTAGTGATAAGAGGATATTTTTTCATTTTGAAAACAAAATTCAAGTTATCTTGATTTAACCAGGAAAGAAAATGAATTGGGAATTCATCTACTAAACCCTTCATGTTTAGTAGTCCAACTAACTTCAGGAGATGTAACTTCTTAAATTTCACTGTTGAGGAAAAATCTTCACATATCAACCCAGATAACTACATTGATTGATCCACATTAAATTAACAACTTATGAGAACTGCAATACCAAAATATTGAGAAAAAAAAACCCAAACATAATTTGTGGATTAATCAAAAGAAATTTATGCTGAAAGTTATTGTCATCAAAAAAGGGTCTACATAGAGGTGTTGTTTCACAGGATGATTAAACCAATTTAGCAGGTAGGTGATGTGTGTGGTGTAGTGGTCCTGCCCCCTCACTGTCCCACACTCCCACCAGGACATCACCTCATTTTCTTCATACTTGCATAGGTATCAAGTTGATTGAATGGCAAGACAATCCTGGGAGCTAAATGATGGAAATCTAACCTTAAAGAGAAAAAAAAACCAACAAAAAAAACGACAAAGAAAGAAACAAACTGAGAGACACTGTCTTCAGAAAATAATGGTTGTATTCTATATATTGCTTTTGTAACTACTGGAAAGATTGTTCCAGGTGATCATGTGATTTTTCAGTGGAAATATAGAAAGGTCCCTGTATACTGGAAGCTGGCAAATGTTGTCCCAGTTTTCAAGAAGAACAATAAAGATGACCCTGGAAATTAAAAGTCCGTGTCAGTCTCACTTCAGTACCTGGTAAGATTTTGGAGAAGGTTATGCTGCGAGTCATTGAAAAACACCTGAAGGTGAACACAGCAATTGGTCACATTGAAAAGTTTGCCAACAATACTAATTTGGGAGGAGCTGTTGAATCCCTTGCAGGCAGAGAAGCTCTGCAGAGAGACCTCAACAAATCAGAGAAATGAGCAATCACCAACTATAAGAAATTTAACAAAGTGCCAGATTCTGCACCTGGCTTAAGGCAAGCCTGGATATATGGACAGACTGGAGAACAAGAGGTTGGAGAGAAGTGACTCAGAAAGGAACCTGGGGATCCTGGCCAATGACAAGCTGACCATGAGTCAGCAGTGCCCTGGCAGCCAGGAGGGCCAGCCCTGTCTTGGGGGACATCAGGCACAGCATCGCCAGCTGGGCAAGGGAGGGGATTGTCCTGCTCTGCTCTGCACTGGGGCAGCCTCACCTCGAGTGCTGGGGGCAGGTTTGGGTGCTACTATACAAAAATTACATTAAATTCTTAGAAAGCATCCAAAGCAGGTCAACAAAGACGGTGAAGGACCTTGAGGGCAAACAGTATGAGGAGTGTATGAGGACACTTGTTCGGCCTGGAGAAGAGGAGGCTGAAGGGAGACCTCATTGCAGCTACAACTTCCTTGTGAAGTGATGAGGAGGGGCAGGCACTGATCTCTGTGGTACCAGTGACAGGACCTGAGGAAACAGCACGAAGCTGTCTTGGGGAAGATTTAAGCTGAGCATCAGGAAATAGTAGGTGGGTTGGCACTGGAACGTGCTCACCAGGGAATTGCTCACAGCACCAAGCCTGATAGAGTTCACGAAGAATTGCCACAGGCTCTTGGGATGGCAGGGCCATGAGTTGAATTCAACAATCCTTGTAGGTTCCTTCCAATCCAAGATATTCTGTGGCTTTAATAGAGATTTTCAGCCTGGTGACAGAAACTGAAGCTGATACCCATTGCTCTGACTGATGTTGAGGTTCAAGATCTAGGGCAAAATGCAATTAATTTATCTAAAAAATGAATAACAGGCTCCAGATAAACCAAAAATAAATACTTTTATTGTTTTCAGGAAATAACTGGCACAAAAATGTTCAGAAACCAAGTTTTATGCAGCAAGCTGTTTTTGTTAGAATATGATGGAGGAGTTCACTGAAAAGATTTGAAATTACAATGAGGAACATTTTAACTCATAACCTTTTCTTGACATTCTGTTTGCTCTTAATCACCTGTACTTCATTTAATATCAGAACTATGCTTTCTTAAATATCATCCTGCATATTCTGTGGGGGAAGGGGGAAAGAGAATGTACATTCTGAAGCGAACTCAAACAGACACACTGGCATTTGCACAGAATGTCAGATGTTGGGAGAAATCAAACACTACATTTCATCTTTAGCTGTCAGCCTGGTACCAGTACTGTTTCTGCTGCAAAGATATTTCTAGGGAGTCTACAATTCAAAACTAAGGGAAAGGGTGAAACCTTCTTAAAATATGAGAAGACTGTTATAATCAGATATTGGTTAGCCCAAATGATCTTGCTACTGATTTTAGCACGGCATGAAAAGCCATGGGGCTCACATTAACTGCACAAGAATGATTCTGCTGGTGCAGAGTGCTGGGCAACAGAGAAATCAGCTGCTGCTTAGCCCACATCCCTGCACAATAGCTGCTGATGAAGATTCTCTTGGCAGAAGATGTTCATCTTCATGTTTGTTGTACCTGAGCATTAGTCAGATCGTCAAACTGACTGGCTACGTTTAAGCTGCAGTGATAGAGGAGGTTTCTGTTCA
>JAHLSL010000006.1:21153554-21169926 GCA_025920805.1 Petroica traversi | reverse complement strand
CTCAGTTTGACAGAGAATCTGCACACACTACCTGAAAAAAAGCCACCTAAATCCTCAGTAGAATACAGAATTTGAAATAAAAAAAGTGTTGCTTATACGTAATTTCTTGTAGTAGTGATCCCAGTACCTGAAAGTCCACATCCATTTATATATTCACAGAATGAAAGGTGCTATAGTACTTCTGTGTGCTATAAATATTTGTGTACACATGAAATCACTGGAAGATAGTAGGGCAATTCAAAGGATATCGCTATTTTATCTCTCTAAGTATTCAATGGCAAGACTATATACAGAAAATATCTCATGTGTTTGAAGCTGCCAATTAAATTACTCCAAACTCAAGTAGTTAAAGGGTTTCTTTTATTCTTCTTTCAATAATTTGGAGGTTAAAAAATGGCTTCCAAGGAAGGCTTTTAAAGCCAGTATTTATGGATATATTAGTACAAGTTAGTATAATACCCTAACTGCTACTGACACAGATGACCAGAGGCAAGGAAGCCAACTTCTTTCTATTTATTCAATATTGAAATTTGAATATTCAATATTGATACTTGACTACCTTTCACAAGGAACAACTGTTCTTCCCTGAGGCCTCCAGCAGCTTTGCCTCAGTTCTATACCAGACATCTCAGTTCTAGTTCCCAACTCCTCAAGGAATTACAGCTTAAATGAGCTGAAAAACTTAAAAGAAAACTTCAGCTATGTAACACCATTTCTCTTGCAGACCCCTACAGCTATTATTCCATATGGTTGCTTGTTCCATAATCAGACATGCATGCACTAAAATGACTGTTAAAACTGTTTTCAGTGTCTCAGCAAATTTTTGCAATAAAGTTTACTGTTTAGTTCTATAAACGGCTAGTTGACCAGATACAAAAGACTTGCATTTCCTGTGCAATAACCTAAAGAATTCATTCTAATAAACACTCACACACCCCAAAATCTTTATCTAGCTACACAAAACTAATATTCACTAATTTAACTATAACATTTGGAAGAGATGCAGAAAGTGATATCCTGCCATAAGAATGTTTAATTGTATCTTCAAAACAATTAAGATGCCATCTGTCTCCTACAGAAATGGTTTCTTTATAGTTTCCTCTATTTTTTCCAACCTCTAGGTTGGTGGAAAGGGGAAGCAGGAACTGGAATGGCTTTTTTTGATTAATTTTCTACCAGCATGTCTTAGGGCATGCCCTGATCTATTGAGTTCCTTCCTTTTATGATTTTAGCTTTGCTCTTGCAAATCATTCCCACACTTTCCACCAGTAGAACAGTAACCTTTAGCTTTTATAGAGTAATGCTGTACAGAATCAAAGTACAGGCAGCAGTCAAACACTGCATTGACATTTAGGAAGCAGATGACGCCACCGGGGAGCAAAGGGCCTCACAGCAAGAGAAATGCAGCTGAAGTATCTCTGGAAAGCCACCTTTCAGTCACTTTAAACTAAATGGATAATCCTGCCCAAGGGCATGGTTGCCTGAACTGTGGTTACAGCAAATCTGTGTTAAACTATTATCACCCTGGCTATCTCTCTACAACTTGTGATTTTCACCATTCTTTTGACAGAGGGCTCTGTTATGGTTTGTTTTGTTTTTCTTAAAATCAGTTTATTTCAGAGAAATGAAACTGAGAACTGGTAGGCAAAGGTTGAGGTCAGGAAAACCAAAAATATTGAAAGGCTATTGTCTCCAGTGTAGTGCAGAGAAAAACAGGAGGACATGGGAAAAGAAAGAACAGAAATTACTCTGTCTGTCTTAGGCAGAATAATCCAGGCAACCAAAGAACTAAGTCTCATCTGTGAAATTGTACTTAATATTCTTCACAATTCAGGGAAACTACTTTGTAATACATATTCTCTTATATTTTCCTAAAAAAATATTTTTAAATGTCAGTATTTTTGCAATATACCGGGATATAAAAATTATAATGTTACTGACTATGGTTCATGTCTGAGTCATTAAAGAACTACAGCACTATTACTGAAAAACAATTTCCTGTGAAAATACACCCTTTTTTTGCCAATGGAAAGAACATGCCTGTGTCCCTATCATAAGTTATATCTTTACATGCCAATGACTTTTACAACAGTAAGAAGTCCTTAGTGAGAAGACCAAAATTAGACATTTAGTTATCTTCTAAAATGCCACTATAAATTTTAGAATAGTATGGCACAAGCATCCAAGAAAGAAACAAAGAAAGAAAAAACCCCAACCCTCTACTCATGTAGAAATATATGCAAAGAGCATTTACACAATCCCCTGGTATTACAGTGCCACCTCTGGTATTCCACCATTTTGGAATATTAGGACACTTTGACCCATTTTATATTCACTCTAAGAAGAGGCACAAAGGTTTTCATGTACAAACTTCCTTGGGAAACACTAGAATACAATTTGAGTAAAGATTACCAGTCTACCATTTATTCCTGGACAAATAAAAAATTCTTGTCAAAATTTATTCATTCAAAAGCTTGGTAGTTATCAAACAGTTTGCAATGTTATATTACAAGTCAAGTGGGAAAAAAGGAGTTAAAAATAAGTCTTGGAAAATAATGAATCATTGTTTGTAGAGCAACAAAAATGGAGAATGACTCTGCATCTTTAAGAAATACCTTTTCATTAGATGCAAGCTTCTGCATGCAGGTGGAGGAAACCCAGGATGCTTTGCAATTGCATTTAAAAATCAGCTGTCTACCCTTTTCCCTCCCCTCCCCTCTCCTCTTTTCCTGACTTTGGTAGAAGGTGAAAAAAGAGGAAACACTGGGTAAGGAGATTAATCTGACAAGCAGATGTGTGTGAATTTACTTCAAAGAAGGAAGAATTTAACAGAAACCTCTCCCTGACAAAACCTTTTTTGACATCAAATATACCAAATGAAGTAATTTTTGGTTAGATTCATCCACAAAGCTTTTGAGTTCTGCAGATAACTAGAATTGTTAGAAACTAGGTACATTTTTGAGAAAAAAAGTCTTTTCAAGTAAGCCTTTCTGGATCCATAGTGGTATATGATTATCCATATACACTGTATTTTTCTGCTGCTTCTGTGAAATTCTTGGGAAATTAAAATCTCAAATGGGACAAGTATCCTTTTACTATTTACGTATTAGATAGTCCTTTCACACACCATTTGCAGGCTTACCTTAATGCTTTCACTCACAAAAACATCAGGCTTCTCCCTACACATGCAAAATCACCGTCCTAAAAGTCACATACAGAAAGTCACTGACTGCATCCAACTCCAAAGACAGAAAATCTTCACCTCCCCTCTAAAAAAACCCTATTGTAAAATTTATAGTGTTAGTTTAAGAGGTAACTAAATCCCATTAGAATAAATCTTAAAAGTTTCCTTTTAGCATGCTGAAAGGAAAATCAATAGACAAAACAGTGAGATTTCTGGAGCCAACAAATGCCTCTTGCTGTAACTTCCAGGTGCACAGCTGCTGGAAGTTTGCAGCTGGAAGTTTGTAGCTCTTCTTTTGCAAAGTTCTTCAAAAACTGTCTATATCATCATCCGGTTGTTCTAACTTTCATCCACTGCCTCATCACTATTTCATAGGGCAAGTGTAGGCTTATCCCTCCAAATTAAGAGGATCAGAGTATTGTCTCTAGGTTTTTTGCCTGCCATCTTGCCTTGACTCCCTCCTGACTTGTGGAAGAAGGCCCCCACATTTCAAGTGCATTAATTTTTCATGTAGCAGCAAGCTGAAGTTTTTATTCACTGATTCCCATCCAGAGTCACCAAAGATAAAGCAATACACGGGCATGACCTTGGGCATGATTTCTCAAGGACAATCCTTGAGTTCCCAAACCTCTGCATGAAAGAGATTTAACAATTTATCAAATTATATAATATTAAAAAATAAAACCAAAAACAGCAACAACAACAAAAAAAACCAAAAACCAAAACCAAAAAACCCCAGCAAGATGAAAACCACTAAACTCCTTCCAAGATACTCTGATAATTTTTGTAAAAAGTAAGGAAAGGAATGTTACTGTATAAGATGTGACAGCTGTGTTTGTTCCTTGTGAAATGTGAAAAATGGCATTCAGCCTTCCCTAGATGTTGATAGATTAAAAAGCAGCATTTCACATCAAAATGGTTAATTTCAGTGACCTTTCCACACTTAGAAAGAAAGATGAAAAAGCCTACATTAATTACTCTTGTGAGCAACTGACAAAACCAGGGTGCTCATTTTATGAAACTTCAGTAGCTTTTTTAACATGCAATCCCCACAGTAAAGACATGAAATTCAGGACATTTGCTGCAATTTCAGGAATGAAATGACAGTGGCTGTAGAGGGAATATCTGTTTCTGTACCTTATTAAGGTCCAAATCTAAAGCTGACACAGTGCAGTAAGCTCTTGACAAGAGATGAAATTGCAAGGTTGTACCAGCCAAGGAGCCACCTCTGCTTGCTTCATTTTTCCAGGGATGACTGCTGTCATGAGTAGATCACTTTGTTCTCCTATCAAACTGAGTGGCAGTGGGATGCCTGGTTCCATTTGTGGAAGATGATCACACAGGGAACACCAGCAAGTCAAGCCGAGAAAAATATTAGCTGGTATAAAGATTGCAAAGAAATCTGGGGGGAAAAATGTTTTTGTATCACTGTTATACTTTTAATAGCTACCTCATATCAGCTGTAGAGAAATTCCAGATTATTGCTGCATTGCACTATGTAACAAGACAAGTTTGTTACTTAAGTAACCATTGGAAAAAAAAAATATCCCAAACTGATTATGTGTCCGGCTCTTTCACTTAAAAAGAAAAAGCACATTTGTGCATCTCAGTCCTGAAATCATCTTAACAGTTAGCAAGCATAATGTGAATGAAGAGCTATCAGCAAAGCAAGGAAAAACCTAAGACTGGAAAACAATTTGTCACACACACATGCACTCATATACACATGTATATGCAAACCTTTCTTTTACTAATGTAAAAATCCCCTGTATCATTAATGAATGATGCAGAGTACAAGAATTACTATAAATGAGAAATTTGGCACCATTAGTAAATGAACAGGTCATCCACTCTGCATCAGATTGGGCTTGTCCTGTACAAATTTCAGCAGTAATTGTAACTGAACTCTGTGAGTCCATACATTCCCCCAGTTCAGATTCAACTACTCTGACTAAGCTTCCCAGGAAAGACAACCACGTCTGTAAAAGCAGTGAGCAATCAATATATAGTAGAAACCCAGAAGTCATTCAGGAAATAGAAAGCGATATCTCCTACTGTTCAAGAGAAAAGTATCAACAGTGAGAGAATTAAAAGAAGTGCATAACTGTTTCTCTTCCCCCCAAAAAAAAAATGATGACTTTTATGAACACATCTTTAGTGAATTCTACGTGAACTCTTTTTCTAAACATTTGCTTGAAACTGTAATCAAAGAAATCTATTTTCTTCACTCTTCTATATAATTCTTTAGAAAATCTGGCAGGAAAAATGCTTAAATTAATTTGCATGTCATGGTTCCCATAGTACAAGTATCTTCCCATTTTTCTTTTTTTTTTTTTTTTTTTTGCCATTGCTAGCAAAACAAGCATCAGCATCACTGTGAAAGTCTGTTTTAAAATAATAGCTAGCTGGTACTTTTTCACATCCTTCATGCTTTCTTTTTTTTCTTTTGACTCAGAAAGCAAAATTTTAGTCATTGAAATCTGACCTCTGCTGCTCCCCTCTCAAGTAAACATGGACCAACTGCTATCTGGCTGCTCATTGTGGTAGAGCCAAAGATTTTTTTAAAAATGCAGCATACTTTGACAGTGAAAATATATGGAAAAAGTAGAATGACCTTGGACATTTACTGCCTTCCATGGGTCCATTCTACTGATTAGACTAATAACTATGATCAGACAAATAATTATACCAGTGAAATCACTGGAAGCAAGCATAAAACTGTTTTACTAGCCATTCAAACCCCCTGTGACTGCTAACATGTTTAAATAGGTCCTTTTGATCACAGATGAAAAATCTAGTCATTTTGTTGAGATTGCATATTGCTCAGGAAATGCTTGTATCCTGCATGTTCTGTATAAATGTTATATTTCTGGAAGGAATGTAACCAGCACCACCATTAGGTTTCTGAAGTGAGGCATTCTCAGAAACACTTCAACACAAGGAGGAAAAAAAGGTCAAAATGGCTAATATAAATAATTTTTAAAAAAAGAAAAAAGAAGGAGGTAGATGAAACATTCAAAGATATAATGTGCCGAGTATTTATCTTGTAAAATCTTATTAAAGCCATAATCACTAACTGTACTCAGTTTTAAAATATTCTGATAACTTCTATCATGTGTGCAGAGTGTGCCCATTTCTTTGGGATGCCCATTCAAGTTATGTGATCTGTAATTAATGGATTCTACAGATGTTTTAGATTTCCTAGCATGTTCTTGCACAGCCTTCCTCCCCTTGTACAGTCATATGACTGAAACATTCCAGTTCCACAATAGTTCCCTGCCTAACTCCACGAATAGTAAATATGTGACTTTTCTCCTATCATTCAAGTCTTTAATAGTCACTGCCATAGCTTTCCTCTGCATTTGACTGTCATAGCTTTCTTTTTTTTGTGGACAGTAGTTGTAGTTTCACATTATGAGCTGGAGATAACAAAAGAAGACAGGTGGTATATCATTAAAATAACAGAAAAAAAGTTCTATCTTTGAGATAATCCATCTTTTATCATAGGCTGTATTTAGTGGGGTTATATATTATTTTTAAAGAACTAAGTATAAACCAGACATAATGTATAAACATATGTGGGAAATACACTTCAAATTCCCTCACTAAGCAAGCATATTCCAAACCAGACAAAGCTGCTGTGAAAAACAATTAATATACAACAGTGCATTTTTCTGAAGAGTCTGATTTCAGCAACATACAACAAACCCCTAGAGCAACAGTAGTTCTGGGTTAGGGTGGAGATGGATGACTAGGAATCATCTTCCCACTTCAGCAAGATCTCTTTATGATGCAAGGAATTGCAGCCATGTAAACCACCTTAAACACACTCCCAAACCCTTGAAGGATTGTCTGCAGTTTTGGGTACATCAATAGAAGAAGGACAGCAAAGTATTAGAGTATGTTCAGGGCAGCAGAGACAAGGTAAAGAAAGATCTCAAGGACAACAGAGTATCTGAGGTCTCTCAGCTTGCTCAGGCTAGAGAAGAGAAAGTGGATGGTGTCCTCATCACAGCAACACTCTACTCTCTTTCCCCTGTCTGTGTCTGTATGAGCACTAGCTAATGTCCAGCTGGACAACAGAGAAGTACAGCGAGAGGTCTGAGCACCACCAAAGTGTTTTCAAAAGCTGGAACATGATTCTGTGGAGTTTGAGGGTCTAGGGAAGAACAACTCCAGGACACCAAGGTGTAAGTCCCAACCACTGGTTTGGTTGTGTCCAACACCAGCTACCTGAGAGTCATGATGTGTGTGTGTGCATGTTGCAGCTGGCAAATTCCAGCCTTGCTCAGCTGGAATTGAAAAGCAGAACAAAGTCATCTTACATCAATACATGTCTCTGTGAGTCCCGTGTTTATGAGAGTGCAGATAAAAGCACTATTCTCTGTCTGTTTCAGTCTGTGTCCCTGGTCATAGGTACAGTTTATGGAGGGGGGATGTGTGTGTTTGCACCTGCTGGGAATATGTGCTCAGCCTCACTATAGCCTGGAGAGACGGACCTGCAGCAGCCTCATTGATACGGGAGAAATTCCCCAAGCCCAGACCCCTCTAACAGGAGAAAAGACACATGAGCAAAAAGGTAGAATATGGAGATAATGAAGTAATGATTAAATATATTCTATAGAACGGCCAGAGAAGTTCTATGACAACATTGCTAAAATTTGGAAATTTGCATATTGCAACCAAGGAGCTTCCTCTTGCATATCACTGGCAGTGAAAAAAATCTTCATTTACCCAAAACAGCTGCATAACAACGTCATTCACTTCTTCCTGACACAATATTAGCAACTTGGAACTTGAAAAAGCTTCTGAAATGTGGTTAGGAACAGGAGTCAGAGGGAAAATGTGCTGGGTGTATGCACCAGGAATCATCCTGAGGCATATATGAACATGTAGAAAAACAATGCTCAAGTACTTGGGCAAATATGTAGAAAAACCCAGTCTAAGTACATGGGTTTTTTACAGTCACTTTAAAATGTATGTATGTTTCATTTAATCTAATCCTTTCCACTGTATTCAGAAATCTGATTAACAAATACTTTTTCCAAAACTTCCAAGTGTTGATTGAGGAATATATTATAAACTGGTGTTAAACGTTAAGTATGGACTACTGATTTGCCACATTTAGCCATTTTTTTAACAGTGTGAGAAGTAAATTGACTGCCTAAGTATAGTGTTCTAGAGTGAAAATTTTAGGTCTTTAAAATCTCTTTTGAACAAAACAGCTCATTCATAATGATTTAAATCTTTCTTGCTATATAGAAAAGTGGATGTTAGCGGAAAAAAGAGGTAAGAGCAGATGGAAGCATTTCCAGGTCTTAGGCATGTTTCTTAGGCATGAGTAATGTATGAGACAGCTGAAGTAAACATTTTGATGGATTTTCCTTTTGTACTCTTACTGTGTCTTGTCACTTTTGATATTAATGTAACTCTGCTATACAAAAAGCGAAGGCAGCAGCATGGACTTTTTTGTATCTCTGGAACTTGTGAGGACCCCCTGCCTTCAGGCTGAGTTGAAGAGACATTATTTAGCATTAATGCATCTTTATAGGACTATATTTATAAAGTAAGCCAAATGGTGCTTAACAAGACAAGGCAGCTGAAGCTGATGACTGGAAACCCACACTTAAATGCATTAAGGGGACTTACTCTAGTCTAACTCTAGACTAGTCTGCAGCCCAAATTGGATTGCATCTTCTGGTTCAGCCTCATCAGAAAGAAATGCTGTTCCACAGTGTGAACCAAGGCACAGAAAGTGGGGACAATCAAAAGATTTATTTCAACTGCACAATTGTGAACTGACCTGAAACGATGAAGTACACACAATCTGCCTTTTAAATGCTTCATCTAATGGCAACGTCCCATTAAGGTGTTCTTTTCTCTATGCTGTGGAGAGCCATCCTGTTTTCCACTGAAATGATAGCATTTCCTGTCCTGTCCTAAATTATAACAGCTTCAAGTTGTCATTTAGATGGGATTCATTTTACCTACTTTTAGTTGAGATTAATTTCCTAATATCAGTCATCCAGACTCTACTGTCTGCTAGAGAGAAAGACACCTTCAAATGGAGATTAATTTTAGGATGGAATGGATCCCACTGAATATGCTGCTTTCTCCACAAGATAGAGCAGGAGCCTAAACCTGAAGATTTCTAAGTCTAGAAGGGTAGGTCATGATGAAAACATTTTCACAGTAACTCCTTGAAATCTGGCAACTTTGGTGCCATGAACACTCTCTTCCCTGGCAAGTCTGTTCCAGCAATCAACCACCCTTTCAATGAAGAACCTTTTCTCAACATCCAGTCTGAACTTTTCCTGACACAACTTTGTTTCATTTCTTTGGGCCCTGATGCTTGTCACCAGAAAGTAAAGACCAGCTCTTTCCCCTTTGCTGCTCCCCTTGAGAAAGTCACAGAACACAGAATTAGGATTTAGTGAGAACATAGGACAAACTGCAGTTCAAGCACAAGAGCTGTCGCACAAGTTTACCAAGCAGCAAGCTGTTCCAACATGACCAGACCTATTTAGCCCTTGCCCCTCTCTTTTCCCGTGCCAGTTCATCCCAACCCACCTGGACCCTTACTTGTCCATGCCTTTGCTCTTTCCTCTAATCCTCCCATAATACACTACACACAGCAAAATCCCCTTCCATAAAATCCCTGAATTTATGACTGACCTACTGCAAATTGCTCTTTTCCCTGCAGTCCATAGCAAGTCCTATTTGTCTCTAAGCTGTCAATTTAAATGGTTCTCTAGGGAGAGCATTTTTGTCCTTATGTCATCCTGGGGGGTTTCACATCTTTTGGTCTCTTTGGCTGACTGGAGGAGGAGCCAACTGAGCATTTTTTATTCTCTCTGGTAAGATGATACTGAGCTTTTGGTACTTCCCGTGTGTATGTGTTTAATTTGCTCAGTAAATGGACAAATAACTTAAAATATCCCACTGCCACTAAACTGCAGAGCTATTTCCACACAATCACCAATTTTAAATACACTTATGAAAACCTTCCAACTGGTGAACCATCTTGCTGTAGACTGAGAT
Organism: Petroica traversi; assembly: GCA_025920805.1. NCBI lineage: Eukaryota > Metazoa > Chordata > Aves > Passeriformes > Petroicidae > Petroica > Petroica traversi. Next base: position 21,159,701 of record JAHLSL010000006.1, on the reverse strand, counting down.
GCAGCTCTTCATTCTTCATGTGCCGGTGTTACAGTGGGTGCAAATTACTTAGTAGATTTTCTTTTTCCTTTCCAGGCTCCTTCATTCTAATAATCAGATACTGAGCAGCAAAAATCCCCACACCAATCCATACAACTCCTCTAGCACAGCCTTCTCACCTCTGACATGCCTGATATCATAGCACTTTATCTTCAAGTTTGGGAGGAGCTTATGAGGCTCCTCCCAAACAGAAGGCACTCAGTGCTGGCTGCAGCATTTCAGAATCACAACATTAAGTCCAATTAAACTTCAGGAGGTCTTTTAGAGTGCAACCTTCCTGGTCTGGCAGACCATGACTATTTAAGATTAGAAATAAAAGTTGTTCAGCAGAAGTTAATCATGGCACTTTTATTTTTAGTATTTCGAGGTTTTGTACAAAAGCAAGATCAAACAAGTGAAACACCCAAATCACTTTCCTAGCCAGCGTCTTCCTCTTACACTCTGTCTTTTATTCCTAATTTACTTTATTGATCAGGATAATTATTTCATTGCTGAGGAGGCTGACTCATTGACAGAACATATATCACCAAATCTACACAAGTTTATGGTTTATGACCAACTAAGGAACTTTATTTAACTTATTTCAAGGTTGAAAAAGACATTGTGAGAAGGTCTTTTAAATTTCATTAACACATCCTGGAATAAATTACTGCTATATCTATCTAGTGCAGACAGGGATTCTGTCTTGAAAATAGTTTCTTAAATTGAATCTGCAAAAGCAAATTGACTACTTATTTTACATAGTTTTATTTCATGGTGGATTTTTAAAAATTAGTGTCATAAAAATGAGATTGAGTGCTATAAATTAGGGTTTCAGTATTTATTATTTCCATGAAAAAATTAAATAACCATCATAATAATTACATATAAAACTTACAATTCATTCAAGTAAAATCCTGTGTAGATCACTTGATATAGCATTGCACAGACACTCAGAAAATATTTTAAAAATACAAAGGTATCCTAATAATGATTTAAAGATCAAATATTTTCCCATTTGGGGGGGGGGGGGGGCCCGGGGCGGCCCGGGGGGGGAGAGAGGGGAAGAAAAAAAAAGAAAAAAGTAAAGCCCTGAAAGACATTAATGTCAGGGTCTAGTTTTGTATTTAGATCTGTGTTACAAATACAGTTGTCTCAAAACCTCTTTTTTCCAAAGAAACCAGCCACCCATTTTGTTCACAGCTATTTTTCCTATAAAATAATGATAGTATAAATGGTCATTCTGCATGAGAATAATACTTGAGTTGTCATATACAGCTACACTTTTCAAAAACTGTTGTTTCAACTTACATGCAATTAGGAATTAAAAATTAAACTATGTACTTACTCTTTTCAAGTGTTTCTTTTAGAGGATCCTTTTTCTTGTACATCTGGAGCAGTTCTCCTCACCAAAAATAAAATATGTGTACACAAAAAAGAGAGAGACCTTGCTTTCCAGTATACATTTCACTAATGCTGTTGAAGACATTCTAGCAAAACTGTAGAGAATTTTAGTCCTCTTCATAAAAACAGAAACAGTATCACAGTTAAAAAGTGAACATTCAAAATAAATATTCCATCCAGCATTTAAGTAATCAGCCAAGTGAAAGTTTTCATCATGCTTGTTTCAATGTTTTAACTACTAAAATTTTTAACTACAAAAAGCGAAAACTTCTGAGATGTGATTTGGGAAAATGTCAATCGAACTATTCTGACTGCAGAGACTTCCACAAATGCACATGTACTGGATTCTCATGGCATTCAATCCTCCACCAAGGTAACTTGCCTCTATCCCAAAAACAACATAAAAATTCCTAATAACATTAAAATGTTCATGCAGACAGATTGTTTAGCACAGGGTTATGCTTCAAGCACCAAGCACACATACATGGTTTCATCTAAGGTCTACCAATTATTTTATGATGATGAAATTGAAAATGCACCAAGAGTTTGAGACCTTCACCAGGAAATTGGTAATACAGCAGGAAGTTGTAAAAATGCTCACATAGGGCAGTTCAGATGCAATATTTGATCAACTTTAAAGATGCTCAATAAAGGGAGAAGCATAGAAGACAGCTGCATGTTGGAAGGAAGGCTACAGTCAAGAGGGCATTTTGGAACAAGCTGTCTGTGTTGCCATTATTGCACAGCACTCTGTTGGCAACTGCAGTCATGAATTTGCACATGTTAAGATTCCAGTGCAGCAAGATACATTTAAGCTTTTACAGCCAGCTAACAGCTGGTGCAGCTGAGAGCTGTGAGTCATTTCTCAGCTATACAAACACAGTGTATAACAAGCAAAAATTCACCCAGTTTAGCCTTCTGCTAAGAGCTGTCAGATAAACTGGGTAATAGAACCAAAACTGAGTAAATGACATATGCAAGGGCTTCCAGCAGGCCAGTTTAAAATAAAGTGGGTGATACCACCTGAGGATGGTCAGGCCAAGAAGCTGAGTACAAGCTGCTTCTACAAATCCTCTGAAAAACCATTATAACTTCCCCAGAGGCATAATTTCAAAGTGCTGTTGTTCGTGCAACCAGCCATGGGCAAGAGGTCATTTTATATACCATGTTGCCACTTTGGTGAGTGAACCAGCCTTAAGGCAAGTCCTCCCATAGAAAACATTAAAAATTCATGAAAGCAATAAATCTGGGATCAGACCAGCAGCAACAGAATCCAGAAAAGTTCTCATTCATTCATTCATTCATTCGTTCATTCATTCATTCATTTCAGTCTACCTAGTTTCCTAGTAACTTTTGTACATGTGGTTGTACAATATATACGGTTTTGAGATTTTTCTAATTTCCCTAATTTTGGTTTTAATTTTTTAATTCTATTCTTCTTCTTCCAACATCATAACTAAATTTGTAGAGACTAATAAATAAAAGGAACATATAAAAATTTCAGCTTTGATTATAGATTTTCCTACAAATATCCAGTGGGAAAGAAATCACTCTGTGTCTTAGTTTTCATGTTAGTATATTGTTGTTTGCAATTTTACTCAGAAACCACTAATGATAGATCACACCTATTATGTCATATTTGAGCCACAGATTCATTCAAATAATCCCCCCTTCTCATGTTGCCACACAATCAACAGCCCATCACAATTTGCACAAACTGTGCAGCTAAAAATCACAGTAGTAAGCTACATCTAATTACTAATTTTTCATGGCTAGGATTTGACTAAAACAAACACAAACAACCCTAAACTCAGGGAGCTCCATAACATATATCTCAAAAGAGCTATTAGCATGTGAGAATGTGTATGAGAATAGGCTCTGACTGGAGCCATGGGTACTTTATACTTCTAGGGCAGTGAACAGCCTCATCTCAGGCTGAGATACACAGGAGTAACAATTATGTGACTATACTAATTACAGTAATTTTAACTGCACTGCCACCACTGCCAAGAGTAATGGAAAAAATAGCAGCTGCAAAATATCCTCCCTCTAGTAAGTGCACCTTCCTTTTCACAAACTTTCTTGTAGACTGATTTCTTAATGTTAGGTTATTTTAGTTGGTATTTGGATGGTATTTTGCATTCTCAGCAGATACAAGACTTAAGTTCATTTAATAGAACACATTTCTAACTTGAATTTTATCCAATAATACTGTTATTCATCTAAGATTCTTGGATGTAGCAGTCATCTATAATTCATGAAGTCCTCACTACTTCACTGACTATAAGTGCTGCAACAGTAAAAAGTGCATATTGAATACTGCACACATAATCCAAAAACAAAATGGAAAAAAAAGTTCAAGACACACAGAAAAGGCCTGTAGGAAGAGAAAGAAGTATTCTGCACCGCCATTTATTATGGATCTGCCAAATCTATAGCAAGCTAACAGAAACCTTTTTTTTTCTTCTTTGTGAGTGGGACTAGGTAGAAGCTAAATACATGCAAAACACTAAAATACTTGCACAGTACCTAGAAATTATTATTTTTGCTGAGTGATAGGCTCAAAACCTTTTTTATGGGCCAAAGGAAGAATGTCAAGAATGACCACCAATTATAAAGCAGGGTGAGATTATCTCAAAACAAGGGGGAACCGGAGGGTCACCTTTGTTTTGGAAATCTGTCTGCTCCAATGAGTCATCACTTTCTGTAAACAGCCTCCCCAAGATAATGAGTGGAGAGCAAGGTCTTTCTGGTATGTGACCAACCTGGTGTGTGCAGAGGAAAGTGTGTATATGGGTCAGCCCTGCATAAAGTATAAAACTAGGCAACTAATAAAACAATCTTCGAAAAAAATCAAATTTATGCTGACTTCAACCACATTCTCTGACTGGAGATACCCAGCATCAGAGGGCAGAGACTGATAATAGGAATCACATTTGTATCATCATTAAATAATTTATTGCAATTACTATATTATAAATGGTATTGCTTTGTGCCTCTGCAAAATATATCACATTAGTAAATCCAACAGTAAACATTAAAACCTCCTTGTAGAACATCTAAAAGAACCTGATTAGAGACAGTCCCTATGTTTGTCAGTGGCTCACCCCTCACCTGGAAAAATATGGATGAAGAAGAGGCAGGGAGTCCCAGCAAATGAGGAACAAACAAGGGTCAGTGGAAAAGAGAGCCAGGGCAGCAGTGCCTGCTCAGGAATGCAAAATCCTCAGTATGGGGAGTAAGTGAGCAGGCTGTGGAGCCTTAGAGAAGATGAAGGGCCAACAAAAAATCCCTTAGCCCCCAGCACCACAGCACAGGGACTGCAGAGTCTTTGGCCCAGGTCCCTGCTGGGGTTCCCCATGATAGCACAGACATTACCAAGCTGCAGTGAGCACCCAGATACCTGGGCAGGTGGAGCACATGGGGAGACACTTACAGAGCTGGTTTAGACCAATCTGGAGAAGAAAGCCAAGGAGGCTGGCTCAGGAGCCTGCTCTCTTAAGCTACCATGGGAAGTGCAGGAGAGGACACAGTCAGGGTCTTCTTGCAGCTACACATTGAAAGCATAAGAGATCTTTGCTGCACTAAGGGCAGGACTGTGCCTCTCATCATTTCCCTGGGAGAAAAATTTTATGTTATTTTACAATTTTCTAGAAATTTCTGGCATATCAGAGAAGATGCACAAGAAAATCATGGAGGTGTTTAATTCTCTAAAACATAAAACCAAAGAACTCACTCCCTTAATTAGAAAAATCGGACATTAAAGAAAGAACACACATCATTAGCCACTTTGGGGTTCATTTCCAAAGTTTTTCTGTGCTTCATTTAGCTATGAGCTGACAAGAGGGATTCTGTATTTCTTAGATCTGAAGTCTCATTCATCAGAAAGCATATATCCCTCTGGAACTGCTTCCTAGATTGCAGAATCTAACTTGAAGAATCTTTGCTGGAATTCTACTTAATGTGAATTCCTTCCACATTTCCTATAATCCAGAGTACCCTTGATCAATGTGCTCAGGATATCAACTCAATGTAAGGCCGCCTGACAAAATACTGGTGACAAAATACCCGCAGAAACATTTTTTTAATTAGCTTGCCAGGCCACTTATGGAGCAGGTACATTCCTTCTGGACAACCTGGTGAGAAAAGGAGACATTAATCACCCCTGAGTTTATGAGTCTCAGTACATACATTTTTCATGTCATAAAACTCTAGAAATACTTATACAAACACATCAGTGATATGAAACTCAGCTAATTGCCAGTTTCATAGTGAGACTAGATTTAACGGGATGCAAGTGATTTATGGGGTGACTGAATGATGGACATAGCTGCTCAGGACTCTCCAATTCATTAAAGAGACATTTCTTTGGAAACTGAGCAGGCTGAAGAGAAAGCTGCCTAGAAGTCAGGAACTGGATCACTGTGTAGTTAGGTTCAAACAGAAACAGAAAGCTTTGGCAGGACCCTCCTGCTTCCCTGACAGCACAAGGGAGCAGCATGGCATGAAAACTGAGAAACAAGCAGCCTGGACAGCATCTCCCAAGAGCAGAGAAAACATCTATATGTTCCCATCAAAACATTTCCTCAGAATCAGAATGTGTTTTTCTTATAGAAGGTTTTCAGTGGTTCTTCCTGCAGTGTCAGGCCATTAAATTTGTCAGTGTTTTCACAAAAATAAATAAAATAAAATAAAATAAAATAAAATAAAATAAAATAAAATAAA
>JAHLSL010000006.1:21104385-21153544 GCA_025920805.1 Petroica traversi | reverse complement strand
AATAAAATAAAATAAAATAAAATAAAATAAAATAAAATAAAATAAAACAAAACAAAATAAAATAAAATAAAATAAAATAAAATAAAATAAAATCTCCAAAAGCCTGTATTGTAGTTATTACCTTCTATCCTTCTGTTTTTACCCTCCCTTCCTGGATCTTGAAGTTGAACACCACTCTGGATAAAGTGATTCATAAATATTAATAAGAGGAAATACATGGGGAAGGAGACAACAGTTAACAACTGCTTAGAGAAAGATCTATTTTATGGGAAATTAAATTATTTCATTACATTATTATTATAAGTTGTTAAAATTATAATTAATTTTCATAAGTATTGAAGCATTAATAAATTAATGTCAAAATGTGTTGTCTTTGCAATTTTTTAACATGGAATGAAAACTTAATCCAGGAAAAATGGTCTCTTCAATACCAAGATGTGATTTTTTACAAAGAGAACCAAAATTTTTACATAGATCTTAATGAAAATGCAATGATGTCCAACAGTTAGAAAAATACTGAAAGTATATTTCACAGGGATCACTACACATTTCCATTGCAAAACCTTATAAATAGTGGGTTTTACAGCTTTCTATGCTGTCAGTCAGAATAAAATGTTTACCAATATTTTGGAAAAGAAAAACAGTATCAGAAAGCCTGTAGAACAAAGTAGAGAAATAAATACAATATTCTATTTTAATTTACTTTATTAATAGTGCTATTTGGTAAATCTTCAATTGTAAAGGAAAAGAGCTAAACCTCAAGACACTTTTTTTCTACTCATTAACACTATTCTCACTCAAATTCTGGTCCATCAAGTTACAGTTAGCAAGAACTCACTCTCCTCATCCTCAGAAAAATATTTCAGAGCTATTGAGGAGTCATCTTTTTTTGTTACTGTACATAGAAGATTATGCTCATTTACATTGCCACAAAAGTAACCTTGTTTGTACTGGGAAATTAATTTGCAGAGAATACATTATATGGTGCACAACTAGAGAAGAAAGAACATGGCACATCAGAGTCATCCTGAAAGAGGTCTATTCCCACAGTTTGTCTCAGAATTGAGTAAAGATCAAGTTAGGAAAATCTTCTGTTCATAGGTGGCATGAAATTAGTTTCTAGAACAGAAGGTAAGAATTATTTCTGGTATCAATATCCACCCAAGATTTAAAATGGCATTGTTTGCTGCCAGAAAACACTGAAAGAAAGGGAAGGGTGAAAAAGATACAATATTAGGATGCATGGCAGAAAGGTTTAAAAAAAACCCAACAACACAGAGGCAAAGAGAAAGAAATAAATGCATGGATGATTTTAAGGAAAAAAATAACAGAAGGACAACTGGCAGCTTGTTATGCTACTGTAAACAGAAAACTCTCAAGCATTCAGGCTGAAAATCCAGCTGCTCTGCAAAAGCACATGCTATCTACGCTCATACTTTGCATTTCCACTGAGACCAGCCTCTAGTTTTTCTTTTCTAAAGTACATATTCAAAACTTAACTATAACTCCTACATGATCTTCAAAAGAAAAGAGGGGATATTATGGGGAAGGCTTGCCCTTGCATAGCTGACATGTTTGCTTGTTAGTTTTTCAAATTTAATAACTAAAAATTATCTTCCAGCAATTTCAGCATGACGAAGTCATCTTGTAAAATCCTTTTTCATCTGTTAAAATCTGGTACATGGTGAGAGTACAAATGCAGTCAGTTCAAATAAGGTTATCTCAACTCAAATCAGTTAATTCAAGTTCACAAGCTGCTAATCTGACTTTAGAATAGAATGACAGAATAGGGATGACCCTGAGATAGGACCTTCAGGAGATAGTACTTCAGGCTTCAGAAGTTCTATGTATTTGAAAATATAACAGTTTGGACATAGCATGCAAGGATTATGTACATTTTGTGTACAGTCTTTCATATTACTTAGAAAGGAAACTGGAATTAAGCAGACAAATTTAGGAATAATTAGACCTCAATGTTAATGTTCTTATACCAACAACCACAAAGACTTTTGTTTCTAGCATCTTACCTTCCATGACTTTTATGACTCCAAATGTATCAAGGATTTTTAATATTTAGCTAAATTCAAACTGACCCCCCAAAACTACCCACTCCAGGTCTATGTCAAAATCCCTCTGTTCCCAGGCTATGCTGATGTTGGCCTGTGAAACGTGCATTGGGAGAGAAAACACCTTGAGATAGAAATGTAATTTTTCCATCTTATTCCCACAGGATATAATAGGAAACATATTCACTAACAATATCATTTTATGATGGTAGTTCCAATTCCACTACTTTTTGGATACTTAATACCTATCCACCTAATTAATGCAACAGGTTAAGGGAATAAACAAAAACATGAGAATAGAAAGCTTAGTTGCACACCTTTCTGTGTTTAAGCTAACCTACAGAAAAGATAAGAATGCAAACTCTATTCAGTATTCTGAACAAAAGAACTGTTAATTTAATTTTCTTAGAATTTTGGGATTTGAGAAAAATACAATTCTATCTTATATAAACAATGATCATGATTTTTATACAGATTTTTTTTTCCCTGTCTTAAATGTAGTGTGAAGCATAAAAGCTATCAGTTACCTTAGGCCATCTTAATCTACAAAGATTTCAGGGAGTGAGCTCTTGGTTCTAATTTCATTCTGCTGAGTCTACTAGAGTTGAATCCTGTGTCCATAAGCTGACCAGAATTGTTATCTAAGTTGGACATATTCTCTTTATTCCTGACAACATACCAGAAGAAATAGAAATTAATGTAAAAAACCCCCCAGCATCTCTATAGAAGAAATCCCCTCAAGCAGAAACTCTCCCACCATAATTTTAGGTTTAGTTTTAGAATCACTCTGAATCAGTAAAATTTTGGAGCACTCAATGCAACTTTGAGTTCCACTACTACAAAACCTTTCTATTTCAGTGTCTCTATAGTTACCTTTCACTCAAATGTAGCAATGCAATACAGTAAAAAATCACTATAAAGTGCACATTTACTCTATGATCACAATACATTGATACTGCAACAATGCAATGCCTTAATCTGTTTTCCTTTTCAATCATGGCCTTGCACTGCAGTTTCCATGAAGAATGGAGTATTAATAAAAATAATCCTTGCATTGCAAAGGACATTTTCACTATGTCAACATTTTCCTGTCTGACTCAAAGGTAAAACATGGTTCAACATCCAACTGAAATGGGTTTTCTAATACCCATATATATATGTGTAGCCATTGTATAGAAGAATATTCTGCAGTGCTAACAGCTAATAACTTCTGATACTTTTAAAGAAGTTTGAAACCTTTGTAATCAGAGAGCAAATTTGTTTTGCATCATATTTACATAAAGCAATATTTTGATACAAAGCCCTACTTGAAAAGCTTTTTATTCATATGACCAACTTGAAACCAAGATGTCTAGGACTGACTCTGCTAATAATGGCAAACACTGCAACATCTGCTATTGAAGCAGCAGAAAATAACAGGCCAGAAGGTGGAGTTCTCAGAAACATGAGCAGTTCCTCAATAATTTTACATTTCTTACCACTGCTTTGATACACCTGTTCTTCAGGGAAAGATTGGTATGATAGTTAATGGTTTCAGCCTTTTAGGGATGATTTAGCATTGGAGTACACTTGTCCTGCTGAAAGTGTGCAGAAGCTTATCTGTCATTAATTTGAAAGGCAAAAGGCCTTGCAGTACCTGTATGGTAAAAAAAAGTCCGTAAGGGCAGTGCTACACTATAGCTAAGGAACAGGGCCATAGGAAGTTTTGCCTCAATAGGCCTCAATGGCATAGACCAGTGTACAGTTTCTTGGTTACTCTAGGGAGGTAGTCTACTCTAAAATAATGACAATTTGCTTTAAAAAATTCCAAACAACAACAAAAAAAAATATCCCTCTAGCTTCAGTCAAAGACACTAAAGAAGAAGCAAGAAGAAAATATTCACTATTGAGTATGGTAGAGACACTGATATCTATGTTGCCAGCAGCAGAGCACATACAAGACAAGGGTTTGATTTAAGCAGAAAAGAAGGTGCTGAGACAAACTAATAGCTGGTCTGTGCAGTTCCTCTCCAAATAAAAAGTGTGTATTTTGGCTAGAAATTAGGTTCAATCAAGTGCTGTGAACTTTTGTGGACTGCTGTGGACCACACAGGACTGCTGTGAAGTCCTCAGAATTTTTTTTTTACTATATCAGTATTCCCAGAGGCACTTCCCCCCTATTTCTTCTTTCAAGCTCTCACCACCCGTGTCCTGTGTAGAATACATGAAGCAGTTCAAGAAAACTTACAGGTAACTGAAAACAGAATGGCAAATATGTACCTACAAAAAGAGAAGCTATGATAGATTTTAAGTTGTTAATGCATCATGTCCTTTACAGGATGGGACTTGAAATAAATATTCCCTTTAGTAAGAAGCTTTACTTATCTCAAATAACTGTATCATGACCATTTTGAAAGTGAGAAAGTGGATGGGGGGAAAGCAATACAATAATTGATTTGAAAGGATTACTTTCAACAAAGGCCAGCAAGTTTATTGGTGCACTACACCTTTTGATTTTGAGGGTTGTTATAGGGAGACACTATTGAGAAGCAAAATTGAAATTCTGAAAGCTAGTCTTTAAAAGATGGGTAAGAATAATGTAAAATTGTAATTTAGGATTTTTTACTGCAAATGGGCCAGACATTCAGGGATTTAGTCAAGTTGAAATTCAGAAAATTAAGTCTCTTATCTAGACACACAGGCTGCAACACAGGGCACAAAAGTAGGGAGTGATATGGGCTCGACTACTCAATAGTCAAAGTACTGAATATTGCTCAGTATCAACCAGTTGGTGCATGAAGATTTTCTTTCCCACTATCAACTTAGATTACAGAATTTTAAATACCCTATCCTTTCATCACGCAAGCCACGAGAGCAGGTTTATAATTCTGATATCAACAGACCTATGTTTTTCTTCTTTCAAATCACCTTGTTAATTCCCTTAAAATAGGAGCTAAAATATGGAATTATGTTTCATTCATCTGTGACTCACTGCAGGATTCTTGATAAACACCACAGAGCTGGTCTGATGTCACAGGTCTGACTCTGTTTGTCAGCAGCTCCTGCACAACACCCCAGCTGCTGTTCTCAGCTCCTGTGTGAGCCTCTTCACCCATTCAAGTCAATACTCACATAATCAAAAGCTTTAAATATGCATTAACAATCTCCCCACACTAGAGAACTCCTCCATAAACTGTTTCTCAAATGTCTCAAGACATTAGCACAATGCTGTAGTAAGGCACAATGTTTTAATGGTCCTCAAAGGTCCCTGACTCAGGCACATATTGCAAATAATGAGACCACTGTACCAAATAATTTCCTGAAATAATTATTTATATGTTCTGTCAGGTAAAAAAAAAATAGGAAAAAACCTGCTTTATTATGATCAAGCCTTTAATCTCATAATAATAATTCATCTAAGTGAGCTTCTCTTCCAAATAAGTCAGTTTACTGGATTCTGGGTTCCAGATTCAAATGAAAAAATGGCAGATCCAGATCACTTGGTAAGTTTATTATTCATTCATTTCCTGATTTACAGGTCTACTGATTCACTCACCCAAGATCTTCCTCTGTGCTAACAGAGCAGTGTCACAGTTACATCAGCTCATGCAATGCCAATACTGCCCATCTCAACACAGTCTTGAAGAATAATTAAATTTTGCCTTTTTTCTTTTCTCATCAAACGTCAGGAAACATAAAACATGAAAAACAGCACAAACATCTCTGCATGCTAACTTTTCATCTAGACTCTGAACTGTTGTATTTTGCTTTGAATCTCTCATTTGATAATATTTTATTATAACATTTTGGATTTACTTTGCTAATGGAAAAAACCAGCTATTAGCAATTTCAACTGTTTTGTCAGTGATTAATTATGGTCTTTTCAGTGTCCTCAGAATTTTATACAAGAGGCTAAAATAACTTGAACTCCAGTTGGCATCCAGGCAGTTAAAACCCTTCAGTTTTCACTCTTTGAATATATATGACATTATTTTTTATATTAATTTTACAAACATCAAATACATGTCACATTTTTGCAATGCCCATAGCAATTACCTTCAGTTCAGTAACAGTTTCTTTTACTGAGCTACACAAACATTATTGAAATTCAAATGCTTCAAATCCTAGCTCTTGTCACTACTTCACATTATGGCAATTTTCCTTCCCTCTGGCGCCTGTTGATTTTAAAATCTACATCAGTTTTGGTTCACATTTAAAGAAAATTAATGTTCCCGTGGGACTTTTAAAAATTATATTATTTTGCTTAAGCTATTTACTGAATTTATTTTATTATTGATAGTACATTCTGTTGAGAAATAAATCAGAGACAAGAAATCTGATGAATCTTCTGTGCTGTCTGGACTTGACTGATCATTTTGAGCCTCTGCACAACAGAATCTTCCAGATAGCTTCCTACAAGCTGCCTTAATAGATAAAATTACCAAATATTATGGCTTTTTTAAATTATCAAACCTAAAAGATAATAAATATTAGTGATGATAGGCCTTCACAGAAGATGAAAAAGCAAATGCTTCTGTATTTCATTGCCCAGGAGGAAATAATGTGAGTAAGATTGTTGCTGCTGTGAAGAAAATTAGTTAGAAATAGGCTGCCTGGACACCTTGTACCAGCACAGGACAGGTACTTTTGCTGTGCTGAATCTGGAGAACTGCATTTACTCACAAGTGGTGCAGAAGAAAGGCAGTGGTCACACAAGCTGCCTCCATGAAGAACAAACACAAATTTAACACTATGTCACTATCCATACACATTTTAGAGGTAAGATTTTGAAAAGCAATTTATTGACTAATTAAAACAAAAAAAAAAAAAGTGTCTGATACTTTTTCCTGGAAAATTGACTTTTTCACTGTCTTAAATCTAACTTTATGATACTGAAGAAAAAAATATGACATTAGGACTAGTACATTAAAGAAGGCTCTAAGTGCTAGTCAGAATTTAGGAATGCCACCAAGATTATGAGTTGTTATACAGAAATTGCCAAATTCTCTCACATAAAAGACAGTTCCCTAGATCTAAAGTGTCCCCATTAATGATGGGGTGATTCAAGATCTCCCATCCTTCTTTTGTGCCACAAAGTAATAAGGAAAAATATCCTATGTTTGGAGGAGAAAAAATACAGTGTCTGCTGAAAGAACTTTTTGTTGAGAAGTATTTCTTTAGATATTCAGGCCATATTTAACTGTACTCTAATGGAGACCGATTTATAAATGGAGCACAGAAAAGTAGCCAGAAGGATCAAAATGTATATTAAATACTTCCTAGATTTGTCACATATCTGTTAAAATCATAATACTTGGAGACAGAATGTACAACCTATTTTTGTAAATATTATTTTAAAAATCAATTATAACATTTAGTAGACATACATTACTATTTCTCTATTATAGTCTGGTCCCAAGTGCCACAACATGGAATTTAGACAGCTTTGGAAAGGAAGCTCTTGTAAACATACACAGACTGAGAATGTAGTTTCCCTGGCAACCAAAAGATCTGAGAACTCATTCCTTCAGGTTGCAGTTCTGTTTATGAGCTTCCACATCTGCTTGCATAGAAATGAGACACCTGGGATTACATTTCTAGAGTGATAAGTGAGAAATTAGAGAACAATAGACATTATATAGCTGATTTTGTGCAGTGATGAAAATGAGTCTTCTGATGTTCATTGTCATGGACCACCCAGAATATCTGAGGACACCAGTATTCATACCCTGATTAAGTTTCCAGCCTTTTCCCTACTTATCTTGACAGGACCCAACACCTGTAAGAAAACCAATGCAGATGCTCTCCTGCTTTGTACTAACGTGGGTTAATGGACTATTTCGTTAAACAGATTGTGAACATTCCTTTCTATTAAAGCAGAGGATAAGCCAGAGAAGGAGGAAATATTGCACATTAAATGGTGATCAGGAAGAGCAGGCATTTCTGTTGGCTATTTCCAAGAAAAACAGGTGCAAAAAAAAAAAAGTTATTTTCCGTAAAATTCTAGTTAACTCTCAACATGAACAAAACAACATACTCAGCTGGCTTAGATGGAGAGAACTGCTACAGCAGGATACATTTATTCCCTGATTTCTTCTCTCTAAGTACTCAGTGTTTGCTATATGTAAATAATTTTGTATGAATGCTGTCACATCAACAGGGTTATTTTGCTCAGCCCAACATCTACAGGCAAACTACCTCAGTTAGGTTGTGACTAGTGAGTCTGAGGAGCAACTGAATTTTCAACGTTTGTATTCAACATAATTAAGTCACTTAGACAGTCCTACATTAGTTCAGCTAAAGTTATTGGATTTTTTTTAGCATTATTAAGTTTATTGTAATTAATGAATTTTGTGAACAAAACAATTTTTGAAGGGGTTGTTTTGAAGGGGTTAGTTTCTTCCAAGGTCATTTAATATTCTTTCATGAGGCAAAACGAATGGAAAAACTACTTCAATATTACTTCTTTCCCTACTATATGTGTTGTGCTTCTGTCTGAACACCTTTTTGTTGTTGATTTCTAATGTTCAGAAATGTGCAGCAAGTTTTTGTATCTATAACCAGAATTATCCAAAGAAACTGTCTTGTGAAGACTAATATCTCTAAAAACCATCAAGGTTTGCTTTTTAATTTATTTGACTTCTTTTAGTCCAGTTTATACTATTTTACTAAGAGTTTTTGAAAACTGAGCCTAAAAATATTCATGATAGCACCTGTGCAATTTCAGCAGCAAGTTTTCTAACATACACAGCCTTCAATGCACTCTAACACAACCACCCAAGATGAACACCATCCACTGCACATCTACCCCCCTAAATTCCTCACAGTTTCACAGCCTGGTTTAAGGTTGCTTTGAATTTTACTCAAGTAATAACATATCCTCAAGTCTTCACCTACTCTCATGCTCAGATCGACTGAAAAGTTCAGACTTTTCAGAGTAAGAAATGCATTCGAACTTTAACCATCAGTAGTGGCTAAATTACCACTTCCCACTCTTCTTGATGGCACACATGGAAACTGAATACTGAGCTTCTTTTTGTGCAGCAAATACCAGTGGAGCCTTGCACGCAACGCCTAAAGTTTATCCACCTGAAGGTGAATATGAAGTGATTTTTCTTTCTGTGGCCATGAATACAAATTAAAGACTTACAATGAGAAATACAGCTTCCTGTTATATAGACTGTACATCTGTGCTAATAGAACCAAATAAAAATGTATTTTTTTACAACAGAACAAATATTTTGATAATTTGAGTGCTTTAAATTATGCACCAAACTTTCCAGTACCCTCTCAGTATTTGAATTTCCAGAGCTTATTTCATAGAGCAGAGTGACTCATAACAATGTGTGATGGAAAACAGCTAAATCCAAAATTTCTAGGCAAGCCTGGACAATAAGTTTGTAGTCTCTCACACTGAGCCCTCTTATCTGCATGTCACTTACTCTTCATAAGCTATGCAAACACAAACTCAATCAACAGCAAAATTTAACACCTCACTTCTTTATTTGCCATCTTCGTAAATCCCAGTTCCCAACTATACTGCTGAAATGTGTAGGCAAACTTGAAAGGAGGGAAAAAAAAAGATTCTTAATAGGAATCCCCTTAAGGAACAGGAAGCCGGTTATGTTGTCTTAACATATTAAGCAATTTAAAAGGAAGAAAAAAGTTCACTGTCCTCATTTCAGCTGGGATGAAGTTAATTTTCTTTCTAGTAGCTGGTACTGTGCAGCTATTTTGGATTTGAAATGAGAATGATGTTGATAAAAAACTGATGTTTCAGATGTTGCTGAGCACTCCTTACCCTAAGCCAAGGACTTCTCAGTGTCTCAGTCTCTGCCCAGGAACAGAAGAAGGTGGACGAGAAGCTGTGAGGGAGCATGGCCAGCACAGCTGACCTGAATTGTTTAAAGGTATATTCACGCCATAGAACATCATGGCAAGTGGGAAAGCCATAAACTGGGAAAGCTAAATCACTGCTAAGGGACAGGCTGGGTATTGGTCAGTAGGTGGTGAGCAGTGGTTTTGTGAATCACTCATCTTTCTGGAGTTTAATTATTATTCTTTTTATATCTTTTTTTCATTATATTATTTTTGTTGTTGTTGTTATTGTTGTTGTGGCATATATAGTTTTATATATATATATATTATATTGGTGATAGTAATTTTGACCAAGCAGCTACACAGCAGGTATTTGCTGGCTGGATTTAAACGACAAAAACTTCAATCAGCTTGGGCTGAGTATATGAATAGTTCAAATATTATGTCTAAATCAGGATATGTGTCTCAAGACACATGAAAAGAGGTACTCTTGTAAGACCAAAACAGTTTTTTAAAAATTGCTCTTTGATGCAAAAGTCCTTTAGAAAGACTCAAATAAAACCATGGATATCTAACACTGAATATATTAGTACATATGTTTTATATTATATTTATATATTATTGGATATTTATACCATATAAAGTAAAATTATGTTATTACAACATTTATTTCTATATTATATATATACATTTGTATATATATAATATACAAATAAGAGAAAAGCTTATTTGTAACAGCAGGAAAGAGAAAGAGGTGTACTATTAAGGGAAAATATAAAAATCTTAGCACATTAGACAGATGGGCACACATTTGCCTGGGGAACACTGAAGTCTAAGCTGAAGTTTGGGAAAACTACAATGTATTATAAAATGAGTAAAGTGTTAAGATGGCAAGAAACACCCTCTAGGTGTTCCCTTGCCAGCACTGGGGAAAGCATCCCAGGCCCCTCCAACCTTGGAAGTCATACACGAGTGTGGTTGGAAAAAAGCAGAGATATTGTCCTGTTCCAGAATACATTTATCAGATACAGGACTTTCAACAAGGGACTCTTAAACCACCCTTATCAAAAGGTTTGTTTAATTCTATAGTGCCTTTCATCCCACCTCTCAAATCCCTGTATCACCTCCATCCCTCCCCAAACAGGGAACATGCCCATTTCTCCTTTTTCCAGTGGCTCTCGTTTGGTTGATTTTCTAGCATGATCTGGTATTTATGATAAGGATACAAAATTAATTTTGTGTTGGTTATTAATTCTGCTTAGATAACTTCCCCCCAATTTTGTTGTCTACAGTGTCCTGACATTTTTGTGTCACCATCTTGTTAGTGATGCCACAGGTCAAGGTTGGCCATCTGCACAAACATCAGTCTGCCTTTGTATTCTGCAGCAACCTGAAATTCTTTATGTTGTTACCTTGTTAGTGGTGCCACAGGTCAGGGTTAACCATCTGCATGCAAACCCTAATCCATAAGTCAAATGAATTCCTGAAATTTCAAAGCAAATACAGGCAAGCTTTGTATGCGTCCCCTGAAAACAGGGACTTTAGGGTTAGTTTTTGATGACTTCCCAATTAAGTGACCCCAGTGAAGTAATTCCTACAACTGTTTTTCTTCCAGCAGATTTGTCTTGGTCTTACAAAAAACTGCTTTCCAGTTTCCTGCTTAAGTACAACTTTCTTTAGTTATACCAAGCGTAAAGGTCCATTCACATCATGCTGAGTATGGAACAAGCAATGCTGTTTTGCCTTTGGATTTATATTTAGGGGCTGTTTCTAATGTTTTGGTGACTGCAATTAGCCTGTCTTAGGTTTTTTTCAATCCATTTCGTTGAACTGCTAATAACATTTTTTATTACAAGTTGAGAAAGTCTTCTCATTATTTAGGGAGCAGAGTTTAAATACAGTTTTGATTTTCATAGCTGCTTTTTAATCACCATTTTAATCATCTGTCCTCACTCTCTACCAACATGTGGGCAAACCTAACTTCACAACCTGAAGTTAGGTAGGTCTAGCACCTTCAACAAATTTTATAACAAATAACCGGAATAAAATCAATGGACGTTGAAGGAGGCATCAGTCAGCTGCTGTTATCATTCCAGGCAAGAGGAAGAATTATCTGCATGCATACACCATACCTGTCAAATCCTATGCAAGCTGCTATAACAGCTTCTATTGTTGCAGGGACAACAGGGAATAGGTGAATTTCTAATTTTGAAGTGTATATTTTGGTTAAGTTTCAAGGTCTGAGACATGGGATAACACAAAGTTCTCAACTTCGGCAAATCACTCCAGTTCTTCATATTCGGAAAGTATGAAGTCAAAGCAAATGAAGTCCATCAAATAGATGTCCACAAGCATTGGTGTCATGGACATCTAACTAAATCATTAAGCTCTTGAATTCTCAGAGGGACAGCATCTGACATTTTAATCACCAAAAATGCCAAGTCTAGATCATTCACATTTTTTCACAACACACATGCATAAAAGGGAGAAAATATCTGCTTATTTATTTATGTTGGAAATGTGCAGCTCAGGCTGCTAAGTGACTCTCCTAATAGGCTTTTCTTTTTGTTGGACATTTTTGTATAGCTTTATTAGATGCCTTCCCCTCTACCCTCACTTACTGTCACAGTCCACTTTCTCTGATTGGGTTCTTTTTGATATTTAGATATTTTTAGACATACCCCTAGGAGTCAGTTGGTCACTCATCACGCACACATTTCTGCTACCTATGCTTACCTTGATAGATATTTTCAATTTTGCCAATGTGCTAATATAAATTATACTAACAGTTATCTGATGTTAGAAGGTTGTACCTTGGCAGCAGGTGGGAAGCTGCCTGCTATCTTTGCTCTAGCTGCTGTGCTGTGAATTGGGTTCAAACTTCTGTAAAAGGAGAAGGTGGTAACTTGCTTGAGATTCCTGAGCACAGGTGTTTTGAGAGAACAGATTGAGGAATGAGGTAGAGAAGAAAAGACAGATGATTTTAATCCAAGTGAGGCAGGCTACATAACACTAACAGGTTTATATACTTTACGTAGACTTGCTTGTTCAGTTGCTGTTACCTTCCCTCTGTATTAATTTAGTGTACAAGAAACCAACCATTTCCTTCCACTTTCCACAGAAACTGATTCCGAAGATGCTAGGCTGACTGAGTAGGCAACTCGTTCTCCATTTTCCAACCTAATGGTATAAGATCTTTGACTCAGCAGCATGCTTAGTCCTTGAGAAAGGGCTAGATTAATTCTGGAAAATTCTATCAAAGCTGATAAGTATCTAAAAGGAAGCCTACAACATCATCCTGGGCACTCAGACAATCACCCATAGTGTCTGTGGAGCTTTCTCCTGAGTCAACTTTTTAAAATTTTTATGTTTGAGCTCTACATGGAAATCTTTTCAAGACTTTTCATTTTGGAAAATTCATCATGATGGATGGAGTTTTTCATTATAGCTTCATAAAAAGGCATGGAGACAAGTCTGGTAACAACCAACTTCTATAAATTCTTGGGTTCTTCCAGCTCAAAATGTCATTGCTTATGGTTCAGTGAAGATCCATAACCACTGCAAGCATTTCTGAGCTAGAAAAATCCCACCACATGATTCATAAAAATTCAGCCTCTGATACTTCATTCAACTCTAAATACTTCATAAGAAAGTGAATATTTTCATTGTTTCACATATTTTCTTATTCTGCCAACATATTAAAGAATCATGCTAATTCACCTGCTCTGTTGATCTGTCTTTCCCAAGTCTTATATAGACAAACCAGCTTTGATTATACATTTAAATTTTTAATATAATTAATAGATTATATCAAAAGAACTACATACTTCCATCCTATAAAACCGGAAGTGTCTTTATTTTCTTTTAAGAATGCAGATGGCAAAATTAAAAATTGCTCCATTATGACCAGATTTTGCTATCTGGCCAAATTTTTGCTGACAAGGTTATTAATCAAGGTAGAAAGAACTGCACTGTACAATTACACAAGGGTCAGTACAGGTGAATTCTGTTTCTCTATTATTATTTTTGCTCCTCATACTGCAAATGACAAGCACACAACATGTATCACTGTCTAATTAAGTGATTTTAGGGACTTAGTAGCATCCCATCCCTAGGGAAGGGAATTAGATGACCAACTGATTTATTTTGCTTCATCACTGTGCCTGCTGATTTCAGTGCATCTCTATAAAAAAATATGCACATTCCAAATATAATGAAACAGTGTGTTTTTTCATTGAAATAAACCGAAGATATTTTTCATAGTTGGCTGTAAGTGCCATCTGATGAGGGAGGAAAGGGACTACAAGCTTCAATCCAGCTGTACACAACCCCAAGAAAAAGGGAGGAACTCTATTAGAAAAACAAGTATATGCCTTCTTTATCATTTTAATAAAGTTTCATCAGTACAATAGCTTCAGCTGTTGCAGACATCATTTCTAAAGGTACAAGAATACCACCTACCCTGGCAGAAGCAAAACATAAAATAACATCTGAAACCTTAAATCCCTCTCAGGTACCAAGTTTGAAGCAGTTCAATAGTTACCCTCTCCAAAAAGAGAGGCAATAAAACTAGAAGGAAAAAATTAAAATATGCATTGAAAGGAAAACAGAAAAAAAAAAAAGAGAGAAAAAATGCAGCTGTGTTTTGCTACTTCCACAATCAAAACTGTGAATTCTTTCTTATGTTCTAAAACATGTTTTAGTAATGAAGAATAACTAGAAGAACCAACACAAAGACAATGATAGTCAGAAAGCAATAAGTTAATGGAGCAATTCAAGGAACCTTGTTCTAAAATTCTTTGAAGTTTACTAAAGAAAATGGTATCTGGTCCCCTATTGATACCCAAGTAATCTTTCTTCTCAAAATTAAACGTCATAAGAAGAGGCTTTTGCTTCTTTTCCTTTGTCAAACACTAAACCTGCCCATTTACTGATTCTAATATAAATATGCATATTTTAGTTTCCACCTTCCAGACTAGATAAAAAGCAGTCTAAAAAAGTTTCAGAAATAGAACACTACCGCTTTCCAAATAAACAAGGGGATTTATTTGCTATCCAGCTGGTCGAATTTTTTTTTTTTTTGCTGTTAAAGATATTAATGCCTGTATTGTATTCTAGCACACCAAATTGTTTTACTTATTAACCTTTATTTCACTCAGAATTATTTCAATGACAACATAGTACAAAAGTTTGGTACAGAAATAAAATTATGTCTTCCATAAATATTTTATAAATAGGTATATTACATATATACATATACCCCAGAGCTAAATAATTTACCATGTTAACAAACCTCTCTACGAAGAAAGGGCTTTCATTTACCAAAAAGATGAGTGGGACCATAAACTCTGACACTTCCAGCACTTTAATTCATGACAAATAAACTAGACCTTCTCTCCCATGCCACTTTTACAAGGATTTGCCTATTAAGTCTTTCCAGCAAAATAATTTCAATCAGTTTTTCATACTGTTTGGTTTTTTAGTGTCACTGAAGTAGTAAACAAACCAGAAATCTGAATATTCAACTGAATTGGAGGAACGAGTAAATTAATATACAAGTATTCAATACAGCAAAGCTGTTCAAACATTTATTCGTCTTATTCATAGTCTCTCTGTCCTAAACCACAAACCAGTTTTTGTCATCGCAGATATTAAAGACTTAGTTGTACATCTGAATGAATGCCAGTAATTTTTATTTAAATTTAATTTTCCTGACAGCATTTTCACAGGATTAAGAACTATTTTACCGTTCTATAAATATTTTATATGTTTTACAACAGTATTTCCTGTGGCT
The DNA here is from genome assembly GCA_025920805.1 of Petroica traversi. Taxonomy (NCBI): domain Eukaryota; kingdom Metazoa; phylum Chordata; class Aves; order Passeriformes; family Petroicidae; genus Petroica; species Petroica traversi. The sequence continues at coordinate 21,137,887 of JAHLSL010000006.1, read as the reverse complement.
GATTTCTTATGCGTTCTCCATTTTTCCACAAAGCTTTTAAGTACATCATATGTGGGGGGAACTTGCAGTTTATTTTTTTCCTAAGGTGGGTAGCTAGTTTAGTGGCAATATTACACTAAATGACAGAGTAGGACATATTGACGTCAAATTATTAGACTGGAAAAAAGCCTGAAGATGCCTAGAGAGATTCTGCAGCACTACATCTGGATAATTGCTCTTTAGAGAAGAGTTGTTTGACAACCCTCTGATAGAATTGTTTCTGAAAACAGCTCAAAGTTATTAAGCAGAACAAACACTACCAACCCTCCATGGGTCAGATCTCTTTGTTTGTTGTTTTCCTCTACTCTGCAGACATGGCAAAAGAAGCTACAACTACCCAGGTGGGAGCACATGGCATGCAGAAAAGATCTACATAATATAGATTTTGAATATCTGTAATAGTTAGGTGCCTCTTTTGGCACAAGCATGGTTAATTTTTACACATAATAAAAAAAAAGGCAGAATGGACTCTGACCTGTTTTACACATAATAAGTATTTTGATTTGGAATCAAAAAGCATGCAAATCGGGATTAAGAAGAGCTCTCCCTATAGCAAGAACACCCTTAACTTTCCTAATGGATCTGGATTTATTTTAATTTTCCTTCAGTTCTCTAGAAAATAGGTTGGATCTAAAGAAAAGGTCGACTTTTTTTTTTTTTCGAGTTGCCAACATTTTTTTTAAAAAAAGATAGTGAAAGGTTGATCCAGATAAAAGCTTAATAGCACAGGGTCAATAAAATGCACACACGATTCACACTGGTTTCTTCCACTGCCAAAAAAATATTAGAATCTTCATTTTCCCCCTCTCATCTCATCTTTCCTATTGGTATGGTTCAATTTTCTAGGAGTGACTGGCCAAAAGTAACTGGATATTCAAATCTCCGACTTCCCTACAGGATCCCTGCGTCATGAAACTACATCATATTCATTTTTACTGTCCAGATAGAAACACTTTATGAAATGAGGCAGAAATCTAATGGTACAGGTTGAGGGAATTCCATTGCACAACCAACAGATCTAAAGTCAAGAAAAAATGGGATACTTATTTAAAGTGAGGTATACTACCTAAAGAAGGAGAATGACATTGAAATCAAAACTCCCATATTAAGGCTAAATTAAGGCTAAAATTTCTGAGAATCTAAGTGAGAAGTGGAACGAGGTCTCTAAAAGTGTTTTTTGTTCATACTCAAAATCTTTTGGAGAATTCCGTCTTAACTTACCTTTAGTTTTAGGATGACAGAAAATTTGTGTCCTAGCAGCACTATCAGTTAATTTATATCACATTACACTGGGGTCAGTGTGGTTGGTCACATCCAATTATGCCACCGGTTGCAATAGTTATGACCATACAAGAGAGCACTGGGACAGTTGGCATTCAAAACCTTTAACAGGACATGTTCTAAGGAACTTTTCAACTCATATGACTCTTTCCAGCCATTATGGTCTACCAAGCTGCTACCTCAATGGCAATTAAATTCTTCAAGGAAAAACCACCTGCTTTCTCTCACAAAAATTTGCAAAAGTCATTGCTAAAGGAGGAACACACTAAATCCAAAAATTCTTTTCGTAGGTTTCATTTGTTCCTGTGTTGAAGGAAGCTCAACTCATAATTTTTCAATAGATTTAATTCACTCACAAAAAGAAGGAAAATGAACCACAAGATTCATTAAATACCTGTTCTTGTTGCAGATCTGTATTTTCACCTCTTTTTCTCATATGAAGAACCACCTTGGGCTAGGCATAAATGAATGGAATTAGCATCATGAAGAAAAACAGTGAAAAAAAATCAAGACAAGTTATTCTGAAGTAAAATATATTTGGATTACTAAGATTTTGAAGAAATCTTTTATTGCCATTCCCCACCACTGACCACCTTAACCTCTAAACAGCAGGGTACAAAATATGATAAGAACCAAAATGTTTTATTTCCACCAAAGTAGCTAATTCTAGTTATGTCTGTTTAGTGATGAGAAGGGATTTAAAGTGGAAATAATGGTTCTGAAGATTGGATTTTTCCTTTTCAGAAATGACTTCTAAATGGGGATATTTGGCCATCACTATTTAATGTGTTTTTTCTGCATTCTGTTCATACCCATTCTGAAATGAGGTAAAGCTATGAATGAACTGTCTCTGTTAGTGAAGTATGAATGCAAAAATATGGTTTCTTATGAATGAATGAAAATTATGTCATAAGAATCATCACCTGAACTTTAGAAGTTACTGGGGCTTGAAGAAAGCAGAAAATTTCAATGAAGTAAATTTGATATTCATGGGAAAATTATAACACATTTGATTACTGTGTTTTGTAGCGGAAAGTAATTAACAATCACTGTTGGACAGCAAGCATACAATAGTTGTAGCTTGTGTATTGACAATTTCCACATGCAGAAAGGTACCTTAAGGCTTTCCAAAGATCTCTTCTATATCCTCCAGTGGCTGACCACACGAAAGTGGTGATCACAGCACAGAAAGACTTTTCAAATGCATTCTGAAACCTGTTTATGGTTGATTGTCATTAATATTCCATTGAGTGCTTGCAATACATTTTAATATTGTATTTATGGAAGTAACCTGAACAGATCAATACCACAGCTCGCTCATATTCGTAGGTGTTATGATTGGCACAAATAGTATTTTTTTTTTTCAGCACATAGTCTTTCCAAGCTGTCCAGGAACAAATAGCACTTACTTTCACATGCCCTGCACATTAGAGTTAGAAAGTGAATATCAAGTTCAAAAGGTGTCACTCCATTCTTCTACTGACTGACCAGAAGGTGGCTCATTGAAAAACTTTGGTACAGAGAAAATAGCACAGCAGCAATGAAATTAAGCAGCTGTTTATTTGGACAAGCAGAGGCCTTGTTCTACTCTAAAGAAATATCCTAAGAAATAGTTGTCATCCAGCTATAGTCTTATCTCAGTAAACTCTACTGTTGGGAAGCTGGCAAAGCACCTGCTGAACCCTGAGTAGCAATGGAAGAGCTCAATGCAAGAATTTTTACATTGTTCTAGGATCCCTAGCTCTCCTTCACCTTTCTCCCTCATGCATTGAAACTTTCCTAAAGCATTCTCCAGGAATTTTTTTTCTCTTTTCTTTTCTCTTTTTTTTTTTTTTGTTGTTATTGTTGTTGTTGTTGTTGTTGTTGAACATGTAGGGTAAAGCCGCCTGTATTCATGTGGAATGATTTTGTATTTTATCTCAGTTTTTAATATTTCATTCTCTGCATCAAACTTTAAGTTAAAATTAAACATATACAACTTTTTAAATGTTTCATTTTTAACCTTTTTTTTTTAATGATATGTTGAGGAGCTTTTGCCAAGATTATGGCACTAGTAAGTGTTTCAGGTTTAATGTGACCTAAAACTGACAAATGTAAAAAAAAAGGAAAAAAAGTAAAATGGGAAGGGTTTTCATTGATTTCAGCTGCAGAACTATGTTCTACTAATAGCAATTATTGTTTTGAAAAAGTCTTTAAAAATATAACTGATGTAAGAGATCTCAAATCAGAACTATGATCAATGATTCCAGACTTCTTCATTTGATGAATCAACAGCACATTAACAGAGACAGCTTTGCCTAGTAATACTGTGGACAGAATTATCACTGATTATAAAATTTTAAAACATTTTTTGTCATTGGGTGAATTACTTGTGATGGAAATAAAATTCCTGTAATCATAAAAGTATCATTTCAAAGGCACCTTTAGTCCATTCTCCTGCTCAGTTAGGCCATCAACAATTCAACTGGTGCTTTTTCTATCAGTCTTGAAAAGCTCTAGTAAAAAGATACCACTACCTGTTCCACTGCAGCACTAGTCTACTATGCAAATTTTTTCTCCTCATGTCCAACATGAGCCTCCCAAGATGCAACCTGAGAGTATTGTCTCTTGATTATCATTTGCTCCTGAAGAGGAGAAATTTTTTTGTCCACCACCTTTGTCACACTTTCAAATAGTTGCAGGCCACCATTGTAGACTCCTCTTCAGTAGAATAAACGAGCCCACTTTCCTTAACCTCTCCTCATGGGACATGTGCACCCCAAATCACAGTAGCAGCCCTCCAGTGGACCCTCTCCAGCTACTCGGCACTGTGCTTCAAGCAGGGAGCCACACCTGGACACAGCAGTCCCCCTGTGTCATCAGTGTCAAGCAGAGAGTCACCTCCTCCAAAGGCACTTGCCGTGCTCACCCCAAGGAGCTCTAGTGCATGGTTTGCCTTCTTTAGGATGAGAATACCTTGTTCACTCATATTCAGCTTGACACCTACAAGGATATCCAGTTCTTTTCCAACAGCCCTCTTTTTCCAACAGTCACTTATCACCCCGTAATGCATGGATTATTCCATTGTAGGTACAGACCTTTGTATTTCTTTTGTGCTGAAATTAATATGTTTCTGTTTTCACAACCTCAAGCTTCCCAAGATCTCTCTCAATTGAAGATTTAGAGCTCAGTATGTCAGTCATTTCACCCCATTTGCTGTCATCAACAGATCTGATAAAAGTCCAGTCTATGACACAGGCCAGTGATAAAGTTTTTCAATTACCTGGGCTTCAGTCCTCACCCCAAGAGCACTCTGCTTCTTACCAGGAACCAAATAGATGTTCAACCAATGATTACAACATTTTATATATGAAGATCAAGCCAATATTTAAGTCCACTTAATTATACTTATTTCCAGTACATACTTCATCTGCTTCCATGTGAAAACACTGTGGCAGATGGTGTAAAAAATCCAACTAAAATTAAGGTATATTGCATGCATCACTGTTTCTGCTTCCTCTTCCTCATTTCAACGTAGAAAGTAATTACGTCAAGCATGATTTAGCCTTCATAAGTCCATGCTGGCTATCCCTTACTATCTGTTTGCCCAGACAGACAAAATTTAGACAGATAGTAACAGGATGCAAAACTACTTCATGCAGAACTTACTAAAACTTGGACAGATTTGCCACCCATTGCCAAAGAATGGACAAATCCAGACAGGTTCTCAAAACTGAGAAGAGATAATTAAACCATGAAATGCGTAATGGACTTGTGGGATGTGACTATTAATACAGGATTGTTAAAATGTATATTACCTGAGAGAATACTTTAATGCTAATTAAGTTTTATAGCACACCATAATTCTAATGACTCATGGCTCAGTTACAAGAAAGAAGAGCATTTGCTAACACAGGCACTTACTCATGCTAACTCCATCACTCAGCTTAGAATCAGAACCATTTACTGTTAGCATTAATTTTAAGCGCAAATGATTATTTTCAACCTAAAACTCTCTTTTAAAACCAAGTTTCACACATGTAGCTGTGTAGAAGGAATTTTTTTTCAAACACCTTAGCTGCCATTCCCAGGTAAAGTTATGTCATATGATTGCATTCACATTGTTCTACATGAAAAGCTATTTTCATCTAAAACCAGGTGGCCTGCCTGGTAAGGCTACCATTTTTCCTACAGCAATGAAGTCAATGAGCAACAATTAGAAAGCAGGTGCTCAGGTACAGCTTTACCAAGCTTCCAGACTATGAACACAAAATTTGATTACTTATGCAGCTCCACAGACCATTCCAGAAATTTTACTCTAATTTCACAGTGAAGCATTTCACCTGATTTCACCTAAAGCATCTTCATATTTTGCAATGCTCCATAAGTGAGACCTCATCTAGCCAGGATTATATCATAGAACAAGGCAATCTTCTTCATAACTCCAGTTATGAGTTATTTTCCCAATAGATTAGCTATTATTCTGGTCATGCATGCACTTCTCTACACACCATTGGTATAGCTCTCTGGCTCCTCAAAGAGGAGTTAACAGCCTATTAAGTTGTAGAACTGGGAAAAATTTGGGGTGATCACATGACAAAAAAAAAAGTGGCAGCTTTCAAAAAAGAAACATGAAGCAAAGTGAAAAAGAATAGACCAAAAGACTGTAGAGCAGGAGAACTGCATTAATACAGAACTGATACCTGCCTTTTGAAAAACAAGACTATTGAAATAAAATATATATTTTTCTCATTGCAGACTAACAAGACATTCACCACACTGTGAGAGGATGTGGAAGAGAACAATTGTGCATCAAAGCTTTAGCAGATTTACGATCTCCAAATTTTCAGGTTATGAGCAATATGAGTTTAAGTGACTACATGGCAAGGGCAACCAGGTGAAAACACACATGACAGTAGAAACAGTAGCAGAACAGCAGCATGCTGCATGTCAGAAGGGGATTTTGTTACACTTAGACAATAAAGGCCTTATGCAAAACCCTTGGTTTTGTGGGATATTTTTCCTGAATAATTTTAAGAATTCCAGATTTTTTTCCTGGTTAGTAAAGGAGTGAAATCATGAAAATGTTTTTGACTGAATGAATTCCTAGCACTAAAGGCTGCAAAATAGAGGTTGGGAGCTTGGGGAATCAGAAAAATATTGTTTATTTCAGAAGAATTTGCATATTTTACCTTCTAAATGTATGAAAACGTACCACTGCATAACCTTTAGCTTCTAGGTTTACACTTTTTAAAGAGGAAAATTCTGTACATCAAAATGTGATAGTTTGGGGTGGAGTTGTTTTAAGAAATCAAGAAGTTAATTAATTTTTCTAATAACTGTCTCTAAGTATTTAAAAATATAGTTCCATTGAACAAATCTTTGGTATTCCAATCACAGTGAGGCTACAAGATGCTCCTGTGTACAAACTGACAGAGAAAGAAGAAAAAAGGAGGTGTAAGAAGAGAAGAGGGATGAAGGATGACAAATAAAACTCAAGTCAGATGTGATAAAATGGTTTAAGAAAAAAAAATGGTCCAGAGTTGGAAAAGATTTTTCAAATATTTTTGTTCTTTCTAAAGACAAGGAAGTAAATCAAAGTCTAAGTGAAAGAGTAGAGGGGGAATTGGAAAGTTTCATTATTTGTTGGTTAAAAACAAGAAGTCTCCTGTAAAGAGCTGTATGCTGCAATACCTTCTGAAGAAAAGTAACATAAAATTATGTTCATGCTACCCTTTGATTAAAGTAATGATCAGTCAAGAATAAAAATAATTTTTATCAATTGCTAGTCTGACAAGTGTTAGACATTTAAATTTGTATTTATTGCCTTAACAGAGACTCCAAATTACACTGGGCAATCAGAAAGATAACAGAAATTGCCATTAAAAATTCAATTGTGAGAATAACAATGTTTACAAATTTGGACAATAATAATGCAATCAGTTGCTTTACTAACACTCATCTTTAATGTAATTGCCACCATCTACATGACTCATCAACAGTAGTCTACTAAATTTTCTAGCAATCAAATACAAAAGTTATGCTATTCAATTAAGTACTTCTAATTCAACTTTTCAAATGCAGAAGGAAATGGATAGCTAGTCTGAATGAGATTCTCAAATTTAAAGTGTACTTTTGGACATTTTTTCCCCAAAATGACTGCAACAAGATCTCCCCTCCAAATCTCAATCTCTTCCCTCCTCAAAACCCTCACAGAAAAAAAAATTCTTAAAAATTTTCCTCTATAGTTTTTAATGGGATAGGTGTAATCCATTGTAAGAAATTTTGGAAAAAGGGACTTACTATGAGTTTTCTGGAAGAAAAATTAGCATTATTTCCTAGATGCCATCATGCAAATTACCATTTCTTCCACCACATTGTTCTACACTGCTTCTCACAATTTACATATGACACATAAGAAGGTATATTTTGGTATCACCACCCTCTAAATTACATTTGAACAAATTCCTACAATAATCATAGAATTATTCAAAGAATGGCTTGAGTTGGAAATAATCTTAAATATTGCCTAGTTCCAGATCCCCTGCTGTGGCGTTGGAACTCAAGTACACTTTTCCAGAGAATTTCCTTTACCTGATAGTTCAGAAGAACTAATGCCATTCCATAAATATTCTGGACCAACTGCAAGGAGTTGGGGCTTCCATCTCAGAAATGTGTGCTCTAATCATACTAAGTTTTTGTATTTCATTGCAGTACAAAGGTCTCGTGCATTCATTTGGAAAAATTGCTTTCCAATCATGGTTTAAAGATTTCCTAGGCTTTCAATTTCATGGCAAGTATGAATGACAAAAGAATCTGGATGGTTTAATCCTCTATTCTTGTACTCAGCCATCAGGAAAACACATTGGTGCTTAAGCTACCAAAATCCACATGCCTGCTCCTATTTAGAGACTACAGTCATCAGGTAGACCAGCATAAGACATTTTTATTACTCAATAATTAGAACTCTTTTAATTATACATGTAAGGTCTTTATTTGCATTTCTACTTTTCTGCATTTTGACATTTCTTTCCTAGTACCTAAAAAAAACAAACCCCAATTCTTAAAGCACATAAAACAGGAACTTTTGTAAAGTGTTTTGGTTTTGGTTTTTTTTTAAACATTGAACTGTTTAATTTTTAAACATAACATTTTCATTAATGACACATTAAAGATGGTTTTCCTTTAAAGAATCATATTTGAAACATACACAGAATACTATACTTTTCCTTCAATGACAGAAACCTACAGATGGAGACTCTAAATGCCTCATTTCTTACATAATCTTCCATACTGCTTACTATTGGTAAGTTTCCAGCGGAAGTACTGTGTTCAAGTCTATGCATTAAATGAAAAAGGTGGGAATGGAAGAAAAAAAATCAGAATTTTTAAACTATCAGAAATAGCCAAAAAGTATGTATCTTCTTTACTCAAGAAGACAATGGACAGTCAAGATTATATGCTAGCTCTTCAGGATTTTGCATAAAATTATATATATATGCATGCAGCTGACATGTCTTTAACATCCTACTGGGCAGGAGTTTATAGTATTTTATTTTTTGTTTTGTTAGCTGCATGAAAGAACGAGAAACTTTCTTTTATACGGTTTTCACTTTCATAGGTTCAATCGATTTCTCAGTTCCCCTCAGAGATTACTTTGTGACTCCAAAACCACCTGAATTTAAAAAATAATTTAAAAAAAATTTAAACCCCACACAATCATTTTATCGGGATTTTTAAAAAGCTCAGTTCTCCTAAGGTGACCAATTTAAAGTGTCAGGACACTGCAGAAAGACTATCATCAAAAACATCAAATGATGCCTCATTTTTGAAAAACCAGTTAAGCAACACTCTAAGCACTTCTGTCTCAGTCCCCTGGGATTCCAGGTGAGCAGATCAAAGAATCACCTTCACAAACTAATCAAACACCACCATAGGACTTAATATTGCACCTATAGTTCAATTCATTTATCTCATTAAAAATTGATGAGCTTCCACACTGGGTAATGTGCACAATAAAAGCTGAAACTTTACTTTTTATACTGTTCAGTTCCAATCCTTCTATTATTCCAGTACTTAATAACATTTAATTCCTTTTCTATGAAATCCTAGTTTGTGAATATAGCCTCTTTTTCTTCCAAGAGAGTAAATAATTCCCAAAATCATAAACAAATTTTACTTTCAGTCTTATCACAATTGTTATCTCCATTGTATTGAATTCAGTGAATACTTTAAGCCCAAAGCTGGGAACCATGATATTCAAGTGGTAGTTTGGAAGATTCAGAACCACCTCTGAGACCCTTTGACTTATAACACTCATATCTGAATGTTGAAAGACAACCCTAAAATTTAATGGTACATAGATCACCATATTTTACTGCAATATATAAATTTTATATATGCCACGTTTTTTTCTGTGTTCTGTATTAAAAAAAAAAAGAAACATTATTGGATTATCTCCTTTAAAGAGCTTCACAATATGTTTATGATCAGTTGAGACAACTCTAGTTATTGTGCTGATAGCAGTGGATAAACCCTTTTGAGAGAGCAACAAGTAACACAGAACCCATCAGCAGCAGGGAAGATGACAAATGGACAAATTTAAATCTGAAGAATTTGTTTTCAATTCCATTTACAAAATTCTACATACATTGCACCAAAAAAAAAAAAAAACCAAGACAATGAAAATTTTAAGAAAATAATTTTTACAGCTCAAATTCATAGAGAGCAAAAATCTGTTACGTCTTAAGATTAGTTGCAAATGGCATTTAAGTAGCTTATTGATTGCTAGGTCATTTCACTTCTGGAGCAGACGATTCAGTTTATTCTCTTTCTAAATTTCTGATCCAGTCTACAGTCATCTTAATAGGAAAATAGACTCCCATAAATTTTTTAATACTTATTTCAAATGACCCATCACCATAGGGTGCAGGAAATAATACTTTAAATTTAAAAATACTAAACTTGTATCAATTATTATAAAACCTTTCAAAATAAAAAACCTAATGGTTCATCACAAAAAAGGTAGTAATTGATAATCGGTTGCTTTTCTATGTTTCTATCAGACACACAACGACCACAAACAATAACAACCACAGCCAGTATATTGATGATATTAAAAGACTGACTCTTCATTCCCTGTCTGTGTTTGTTATTTTACATACACAATGAAGGAGGATGATTGATTGTATTCACTTCCTGTCCATTTTGTTCTGATATAAGCAAATAATTTTGAGACAGAAAAGCTATCTTAACAAATATTTCAACTATATATTAATACAACATGTAACATTTACTTGCCAAAGAGGTTTTTGATTTGTAAATCTATGAATCACTAGATTTATTAGAATATTATTTTTTAATGACTTTCTGGACAATTTCCTTTTTAAAGTTTAGATAACAGTCTTAGTCTGACGTGTCCAATATTATCGCTTATTTTGCTATTCACCCACTTACAATTTTAGTGATTTTACTTTACTTTAAAGAAAGCATGAGCTGGAAAACAGAGTAAATAAAGCAACTATCTTGCAAGCTCCACACTGCATCAAAATAGAAAACTTGATTTCAAAGCATCTCTGTCTCTATCCCTTTCTTTATCAGGAGAGTACTAAAGCTGCCATCCATTCACTTATTTCCATTACATCTATTAATTCATGTTTCTACTAGATGGTGTTTATGACTCTGTATAGTGGTGTTTATATAGTTTCATTGATTTCCATTACCTTTAGGAAAGTAAAATTATGTTAACCTTTATATGTTCAATATTTTTATTTTTAAAATTAAACCTACTATTTCAGCCATAGCTTTCTACCTCCACCAAAAAAAAAAAAAAATAATAATAATACGAAGTAAGAAACTGAAGGAAATTGCACCAGCAGAAACAACATATTAATAATAAAACTGAAGGGTATGGTTCATAGCCTTCTTCAATGTAACAACTGAGGGAAGAGCAGTTTCTACTGCTCATCCTGACTTCATCAGGGCATACAACACTTTCTCTTATAAAGTGCTCATTGAAAAAATGATGAAATACTAATTAGATTAGTGAATGGTGAGGTGGGTTGGAAACTGGCTGAACTGCCAGGCCCAGAAGGGGATGATCAGAGGCACAAAGTCCAGCTGGAGGCCAGTCACTGCTCCAGGAGTCCTTAGCGGGGCCAGCACAGTGTGACCTCCTCTTTAGTCACCAGCGTGATGGGAAGAAAGTGCACCTGCAGCACCTTTCCAGATGACACAGAACTGGGACGAGTTGCTAACACATCAAATGGTTTTAGAGCAATTCAGGGCACCTCAACAGTTTAGAGAAAAGAACCACTTGAAGTTCAATGGAGGGAAATAAGGCACTGCTCCTGCAAGCTCCCAGTGCTACCAAAACCTTGGCACCTGCACCTAATACAGTGGCTTATGAGCAGCTTGACAGCTGCTATTTCTTTCTCAAAGACCTCGGAAAACAGCTCTCCTAAGAGTAACTTGCACTCAAAACCCAGAATTCCTAGGGATTCATTACAACATGGAATAGAGAAACTTTACAACAGAATATTGTCAAAACCAATCTGCTATATTGTGAAATAAGTGATTCCCTGCCATCTCAGAATACGTGCCACAGAATCATGTAATCAGCTTTTCTAATTCATAGCACTGTATTGTGAGTGCTTAACTTCTAAGAAGTGCATTACATTTCATAATGGTAGATTAGACTTCCAAGATATTTTGATCTTGGAATAAAGTTCAAACCTTTCCATTCTTAAACCTTTGTTAACTGAACATACACACCTTCACAGATATTTCTATTTTAAATCTGCATAGAATGTATTCGACTTCAAACACCTAAGGTAAATTTATGTTATTTTGATTTCTGCTCTCTTCCCTCAGCAGGTAGCAAAATTCAAATTACCAAAAATATAAAAATAAATTTTATCTAAATGCAGTGTGGTTTTCACCTAATATATTGAATTAAATATGTTTTAAATATTTATGGTGTTAAGAAAACCATCTAGGCCTGTAATACTTTAAAGGATAAGCATCAACTGTTATTTATTGTCTAATTTTAAATGCAATATAAATGTGTAGTCAAATATTTACTCATAATTGAAGAGGGATTGCTTCAATGTAGTAGTAAAAAGCATTCAAGAAAATGCCATATTTATGAAGATTAGAAACCTGTATACAGAAATATTGTGGAGTGCTAACAATGTTTAATTATATTCACGTTGCAGTGCAGCTGAGTCTCTTATCACCTCTCACTTGGATGCCCTCTCACTTGAGGGTAACATACTTATTTCAATAGCATCCAAACAAAATCCAGAAAAGCTGTCATGGAAACTCAAACCTACAAATGGGTGATCAGCAAGTGATCCTCAGTATATTTTATTTGAGTGTTCCAACTCATTATTATTTGAGTCTGACACAAGCACTATGGTTTATTATTACTTCTTTATGAAAAAACACATATTTATTAATATATTATCTTGCATGTAGTTATATGTTCATATCCACATATATATGAAGAAGCTTAAGCAAAAAATGTCCTCAGGTTTTCTAGAAAACCAACTGGACTGTATAATCATATTTCAGAAGAATATACATTGACGTAACCTAGTCCTGGGGGAATGAGGTTCTTCATTTCTCACTCTCAGATAGTTTCAAAACAACACAAAATAATAATGTAAAAACTCTTTGTGGAGGAAAATTATAAACTAATGCATGTCATTACAAAAAATGTTGGCTAGAATTGAATGAGGCTCAAAAAGTTGTAATAATTTTTCTTGGGTTGAAATCAACTGCAATTTTTTTTAATTAGTGTTTTGGTAAATTCTGATAAGGTAATTTTCTTCTGTCATTTCCATTTAATCCAACCTTTTAAAAGAAAACATCTAGATGCACTTTTACTGCTGTCCACATATTAACAACAACAAAAAAAAACGCCAACCTATATTTTCTTCTTGGACTTTATACTGTGCAACAAGAAATGCAGCAATCAAGTCAAATGTAAAGAGAATTACTAAAGTCACAAATATAATGTGCAAAATCTCATAACTTTTAATGGCTATCATAAAGCCTGTACGTACTCACCTTCTGTCTCACTACATATGCTCAGAAATAGTTAAGTCTATCACGGAGTCCTAACTGTAAAACAGTGACATAAAAGTAATCCACTATTACACTAGTCCCAAATAAGTCAATTTATAACTGCCATTACATCCAGTAATTGTCCTGGCCTTGCTTATTTTATGAGTCTATAAAGCACATCAACTCCAGCTCTAAATGAAAATAAAAATTTTAAGTACTATAAATCAACTTTTATTGTCTAGAATGAGGTGAAGGAAGCTCAGAAAACCAAACTTTTGAGAAAAGTCTCTTCAGAAGAATATAGATCAGATTGGCCAGCAGGCTGCTTCACTTCCTCTCTAATAATATATCCCACCTGCTAAACAGACTTGCTTTTTCTCCCAGACATTAATATTCTGGAATAAAGTCTCAGGAGTAGATGTCAAGATCTTGGGACTCTTTCCAAGGAAGATGAGGAAAACATGGAGGAAACTATGTTTTTTTCAAGGTAGAAATCAGGATACCAAGTTCTACATTGGTAGACTGGTACCAGTAATTGAGGTAGAAATTTACCATATAGTATTAAAATTAAAATAAACATTCAACCCAGCAAAAACAGACAGAAACAATCTAGTAGTGGATGATGGTGTTTTCCTTGAAATTCTCATTCCAGTTAGCTCTCCAGCAAAAGAAGGCTAAGCATGCCAGAGACCATGTATATGTGCATGTTACACGGAAAAAAACAAAACAAAAAAGTATTTTAAAAAATTTAATAACCATTAAGTGCTATTGTCCCTCACTGATTTCAGGATCAAAGAGATGAGTTCATGAATGGAACTGGAGACAAAAAAGCAGAGACAAATCCAACTGTGGCAGATTCAACAGTGAGAAATTGCAATCTATGGGAAATGTGAAAAAACTTTTCATTTATGACACAGGACTCAAAGAAAGACTACAACTCACACCACAGATTCATAAATTTTAATTGTTCTTGAACATCAAATTCTCACATATAGTATAGGTTTGAGAGTGATATCTCATGACCTGAATAAAGAAAAAAGAACTCATACTACCTACTCTCAATTTTGAAAAAGATGCCTTTCTGTTAAGTGAAAAAGTGCTTTTGCTTTTCTCACAAGATATAGGTTCAATAAGAACATAACGTTATTATTCAGAGTCAGAATCTGACCATGATAAACAGGTGAATTTTTTTTTTTTTTATATTGATATGTTAAGAAGGTATTTACCAGGAGTAAGCAATAGTACTTCATTTACAGTCTTATTTCTCTCACAGTTTAACTGACCCCAGAACGTGTCATCTAATCCAAGGACAATTGACATATGTTCCCTGAGAGTAGAATTCTCTTGGCAAGGAAGGGTCTTACCCAGCCGTCACTAGTTCCAAGTAAAGAGAAAGTACTGAATATTTGAAATATTTGGTTAGAAGGAAATAAAGCAAACGGTTATTGTCAGACACAAGTACTAAACAAGGAAAAACATATGTGAACTCAGCCAAAAACAGTGCCAGGAGCCTTATGTGGTAAATTTTTGCAAGTCTTTCTACTTTTTTTTTTTTTAATATGTTTTTGGTTTAATTATACCTTACAAACAAGAGTTCTGCAAATACACCACTTCACTTAATAATATTTAAAAATTAAAATAAATGCTAATGCTTGAAAAAATAAAAATTTTGAATATAATCACTGAGCAGGTCATCAAAGTCAATTGGCAAGTGAAAAGAAGCAAAAACATACATCCCATAATAAAATAATTTTTTGTTTCAAATATGTTTTCAATATGATTCTGACATATTATGTAAATCCTGACCAATACCCTCCCAAATAAGATTTTATTGTCATAGCGGCAACTGAGATACAACTACCGTCATTTTTCTTCTTTTCACTCCAATATTAAACTATAAAGTGAAGTCAAAGAACATTCAATGTATTTAAAGCCTTGATATCTATTAGACACTCTAAAAAATTCTAATAAAAGTTCCATTTAAACACGGTGGCTGGGACACAACAGGAGGAAGCAAGATTCAAATTTAAGCTGTTCAAGGCTGTTATTCTTTTGGAAGTGTTGGGTAAATTTTAAAAAGACAGAAATTAAACTGGCAACGAATGTGAGATGTTTATAATGACAAGCAAAAATCTTGTTCTAGTGTACATAATTCATAGCAGACAGTCCCTTTCAAATATCAGTCTTCAGTTATTAAAAAAGGGGAACAATTAAGTTTGAGGTGAGTTGCTATACAAATTTTAAGTGTACAGTAAGGACAATTTAGGCTACCTATCCATGCTGAAAACCCTGCATCTCATCTTAAGAGATGGAATGATGAAGAACAGCAGCATGTAACATATTCTGTTACATGGAATGCTGTTAGGAATACTGTCTGACCTATCATGATGTGACGAAAGAGGTTCATTTAGTTCATGGAGAGTGGTCTTAAAGGTGACCATTTATGAGTTACTTTAAGGCAACTGTGACCAAATTCCAGAAAAAATACATCTTTCTGATTGCCATCATACTACCTCAGCATTGTGAAGTGCAAAAAGAATTTAGAAATGAAAATGTGTCCTATTCTTTACTGCACTAGACTACACACTACTCCTTTATCTCCCTTTACTCACATTTAAGCATCCTATCCCCAAAACATGTGGGATGCATTTTAATTTATAGTTTGCACAGAATCTGTTTTGCTGTTCAAGCAAAAAGCTCCTGCTTCCACTCCCATTCCCTCCCACTGAGTCTATAATTTCAATGTCTTTTCTAGGCCAGAAAATTCCCAAAATCTCTGACAATATGACCATAACTATTGACCTATCTGAATTTTTCTCTTGTTACAGCACATCTAATTTATTTTCAGAAAAATGGTTGTGCATTTTAGTTTCAGCACAAAATTATTCAATAGTAAAGTTTGAAAGCATCATATATTCCTTTTTCTTTCTTATGAAGACGCCAAAATAATATGGATAATTAGCTGGAAAGCAAAGTTAAATTTATGGAAAATTAACTGCTAATGTGATTTTGTAGTGTAAATATTATACAATGTTTGTTGAACTCAGAGAGTTAATCAACACTGTCAAGCTCCCTGTTTCTTAATATAGCAGCTTTCTACAATGATTGCAAGTGTGAGTAGCAATCAAGACTTTGGTGTTTTTTTGGTTTTGTTTCTTAGTTAGTTAGTTAGTTAGTTAGTTAGTTAGTTAGTTAGTTAGTCAGTTACACCTTCCTCCTACCATTCTTCATGGGTGTGGAATGAAGAGTGAGAGTGAGGAAAAAACTTTTTTAAAAAGACACTATTTCACACTGTGTTGCTTCAGTGGAATAAATCAGGTTGCTTTTTTTCAGTCTAAATAACTTGAAGGAGTGGTAGAAATCTAGCCAAAAAAAACATAGATGTCTTTGTTATTTTCTGTAACTGATAAAGACCTAGTTTCTGAAAATAAAAAATAAGGAAGATTTGACAGTTCTTCAAAATTTAGAAGATGACAGTTATGTTCATTGTCATAACTTATGACATTACTGATAGGCCTGATGCTATCAGTATGCTAGTTTAAAACAGTAAAAGCAAGATAAGACTTACTCCATGCAAAATGTATTTAAATGCATACATTTTAAGAAAAGACAGTACTGTATTTCTTTATGTAAATTGTATTTATATACACTTTCATTTTATTATTGTCATTTTCAAACTGAGCTGAATATCCTGGAGACAAGAAAATTATTTTTCCTTTTTTATTCTTATGTTCTAATTGAAGAAAAATACACCAGTGCCATTAAACTTGTTTCAATTAGATGGATAAAACTACTAATTTGAGAACTGAGCAGTATTCTGAATTTTGTATTCTTTCACCAAGTATCGACCTCCCCATTTTTCAGAATTACTCACCTTGAACATAAAATGTACTCCAGATGTGACTTGCAGACAAACATTCTTCTCAAAGACTAGAATGACATTTTAGAAATTTTGGAGGGTTTTTTTTTCTACTTTCATAACTAAAAAAACTGAAGTGTGCTCTAGCATATTGAACTTATATATTATATTTTCACAGTTCATCATTTTTACAATCATTTTTCATATTTTGAAATTGTCAAATTTTAGCAAGAACATTGGTGTCATTTCAGACTAGATATAAGGAAGGAATCTTTTATATTAAGGATGGTGAGGTACTTGGAAATGTTGTCAAGGGAACTGGTGGATGTTACATCCCTGGAAACATTTGAGGTCATGTTGGACTGAGCTCTGAACAACCTGATCCCGTTGAAGATGTCCCTGCTCCTTGCAGAGGGGTTGGACTAGAGGATTTTTGCAGATACCTTCCAAAGCAAAATATTCTATGTTTCTATGATTTCTTCTAAGAAATGCTTATACAGAGATCTCATGTACATATAGACTTCTCACTCATTCAAAATTACTTCTAGTCATAAAGTAGTCATAAAGACAAATCAATCAATATTCTCAATACACAGCTGCATGATTTTTGACTTGAAGATGAACAAGGCAGGTCATGTCTATCCTACAATCTTTAGTTTATTATATATTATTGTTTATTGAAATATGCTTCTGTTTTCTCTGGGAATATAATGCATCAGTAAATTAAAACACTACTACTGCAACAGTATGAATAACAGTTCAGACCATTTGGAAGCAGGAATGTAATTTTGTGCACATTTGCAACAAGTGAAACTGGTGACACAGGCATATGTCTGTGTCTCATCTCTTGGAGAACATATTTAACAGATATATATCTATCCTTTTTTATTGGCCCTGATTAACTTCAGAATTTCCTTACTTGACACATGCCACATCACTCCTTAACATATAGATGAATTTTTTTTTTTTTAATCCATTGTAGATAAAAATTTCCTATAGAAAATAAGAAAATTCACTCCAAGATTTCCCCAGATAGGAGGAAAGAGCAGACTGGAACAATCCATTTCCTTCCAATCCTGCGTGAATTCACTTACCCCATTGTACCAGGCAGAAGCCTTCCCATCCTTATCTAGTGTAAAAGGAAATAAACAGAACTCTAAAGAATCATGAGATTCAGTGACATGTTGCCAAGCCCAAGCCTCATGTGCCTCTTTCTGCTGTTTCATTTCATATTTTGCCATGCTACTGGCTAGTTGTCATTTTTACCTTTTCAGATTTTACTCCTCTTCAGGTGCTTCTTCTTTCTTCTTGATGCTTTCTCTTATTTTCATATGTCCTTAGTATTCTCAACATTTTCTTCCCTCATTCTCCCTTCTCCTGGTGCCTGGCCCTTTCCCTGAGCACTGCAATAAGCTCTTGTACAGGTCAGACTGTGCTCACTTGGAGGCCCCTGTTTCACACCTGGGTAAATTAGATAGTAGACAACACAATGAACTACTCACATCTCATTCTACAAGCCTTGAAAGACTCTTCACATTTAAGAAAATGAAACCTAACACTGGGCCTAACATCAAAGCAAGTTTTTTCAGGCATGTTTAGGCCTTTTCTTATTCCTTGGCTTCCCCATTCTTCTTGAGTAGCTATCCCACCACCATCACCAAAAAAAGAACTGTCTGCAACCACCTGAGTGAAGGGTCTTCTTTCCAGCTTTTGTCCTGGACAAGTCTCTGGCCCTCTGCTACAATATTTTACTGAGAAACCCTCTCTACTGCAACACAGGTTGGAGATAAGTGTGTGGATGCTGCAGAGCACATGCCTGCACTTGACAGATCTTGAACAAGCCCATCTACATACACATTTTTGTGCTGTCTTCTCTAGGTCACCACCTGAAGGCAGATCTTTGCAGGAGATTGAGTGAGAGACCAGAAATACTGGGAAATCTTCCACTTTTCCACCTGGAAGCCCTCGTCCAGATCTGCTTTTTTCCACAGTAGGAATTTTAAGGACTGTAAGAATATTTCTAAGTCAACATCTGATATATGCCAGGGGTTCCACATGCCACCTCCTGAAAAACATATATGAGCCACTGTATGGGGTATTGTGGCACTGTGGTTCATGGAACAGAAGCAGAGAGAGCTGAACGTAACACCAGCATGACTTCCTAAAATTGACAGAAGTGGTAACTGATAGCAGAATGGGATGCTTTAGTATCACACTTCTGCCCCAGGCACCAGTATGGTGACCTCATCTTCGTAAGACAGGTAGAAAGAAAACACCTTTTTGCTTTTGCCCACATCATGCAGCGGCTCACAAGATCCCTTTCAAACCACTGATATAAAAACCCCTGATATATGGACAGCTTGCAGACAGCACTGTGAACTAACACCAGCCCACTGTAATACTCAGTGGGATATGAGCACTTAGGCAGTAATTGTTCCCCATTTAGTGATTCACGTCATAATGAAAAAGAAATGTCTAAGGGTAGGTATATCCAAGAACATTACAGTTGCCACCAAAGTAGTGAACAGCCTTGAAAAACATCTGCGTTTAAATCCTGAAAGAGTTATTAATTTGTCAGCAGGCAGCACATGTGACAGAGTGAGATATGTCTGTGCTGAGTTACAATTTCTATTTGCATTCTGCTGAATACCAGTCTGACCTTGTCCAAAGAATCTGCTCTACTGCATTGCGGTCACCACACCTGGAAATTCATTGAAGGAGTATTACTAAGAGGCTTCTGGGACTGTCAGCTTCACTGCTGGCCTACCTCCAAGAAACATTTCTTTTTATCATCAGGAGGAGTCAGTAGGGGAAAAAGAGAAATTACAATTAGTGGAGCTGCTGTTTCTTAGACTCAGCATGAAACATCAAGAGGGCATCATATCTAAAAACACAGCTCATCTGCAACAGGGGCAACCATTACAACAAGTAAAAAACACATGAAGGAAAGAGGACAGGGGAACTAGCTCAAAGCCCCAGTCAGCAATAATTCATGCTAGAGGACAATCTCCCCCAAGATTTTAATAGTTTTCAAGTGCACATATAAACACTCAAGTTCAGTCAGAACTCTCAATGAGTAGGAGATTCATTTCAAAACTTTAAATTACATCAAGCCTGTCACACATTTCCAAAATAGATTGTGCTAGAAATTCAAACTACTAACAGCCTGAGCGAAACAGACATACAGAATGCAAAGACATTACTTTGAGGTTGGTTTCAGCATCCAGAAGCAGGTATCAGCCAAAAAAATTGTAAAATTTGGGTGTGCGCTAGAGGATCCCAAAGCTATCAACAGTGACTGTACTTTACTGAAAGGCTGAAAAAAGCTGACAGGCTGTACAAACAGAAAAATGGAAGGTGGAAAACATGTCTGACATCAAGAGCCTAAAGCATCCAGCTATGCACTTTTTGATGTATCAAGGGAGGAGAAGAAAAAACTATGGTGATATATATGATAGGGTTGACAGCCTGAGCTTTTGGAACAGTGGATTGGATGGAGTTGTAGGGCTGGCTCTCTCAGTAGGTGGGACTGAGCTATGAAATTTAAATGAGTATTGGTGGAAATGCAGGTCTGGGAGGCTTTGTCACAGAAAATCAGGAACTCAGAGGCATGAACACGCGTCTCTTAGAAGCCGCATTTCATCTTATCCCACAGGCTCTGAGATTTTTTCTTTTTTACCAATTTTAATCTCCATGCCTAACTTCATTTCACCTTAATCAACTGTCTCTTCTGTAATTCCCCAGTTATTGCACTCTCCAATGTCTGATTGCAGGCTCACTAAGGTCAGTAGCTCTGCATGTCACTAATACATTTTTGTTATTTAAGACTATAGAATTTATTTAGTTCTCCTTTATAACACAGAATCCGGAACCATCCAAAATAAGCACCTGGCTGACTGTTCAACCCCTTCACAGATAATGTTCATGCACAACAAGGTTTTTGACCAAGGTGAATAACATTTAAATTTATCTTGCATGCAGAACAAGGTTCATGTAAACTATCCATAACCAAAATAAAATAATAATTTCATAAAATTGAAAGGTTTTTTTTTAACTTCATATACAGAACAGAATAAAGTCAAAAGGAAAGCCCCATTAATATCTATGTAAATTGGTCAAAGTAACAATAATTGACTAGTAAAACTTCATCAGCTGTAGCAATCTCTGATATATTTCTTCAACCAAGATTCTGAACAAGTCCTAAAGAAGAGCTGAAGTACTGTGGTGAGAAATATCAGACAAATATGTACCCTTTATTTTGTCATAATGCACAATATTCTAATGATTCATACATTACATTGTACAATACCACGGTAGATACCCAGACCAAAAAAAGTAAGAGTAGATATCAAGGTGAGTATATTCCATATTTATGCTAGAGTTGATCTGCTTCATTTAGTACATGATTTTAGTATATAACCAGATGAAAACATATGAAAATTTTAAGTGTTTTGAATAATTATTGTTACTACCTTGCCATAGTTTGAGTGCTTATAGCAGCAATGTAAAGCAAAAGGAGTCTTCTTTTAAAAGCCCTGGTTACACAGAGAAATTGCTATATTTTAGTTTGTGGATTAAGGGCATTTTATTCTCCACTGCCCTAGTTACCATTTATACAAGCAGAGGGCTGCAGGGATGTTAATCAGAACTTTAAGGCTTAATTTAATGCTACTTCTGTATGCTGCTGGCATTTCAATGGGTGTCTTCCCTTTTGAATAACAAGATTACTTTTGCCATATTTCAAAGAGTTGCAAATTCCTATACCTAAATCACCAAATCTTTCATGTAACAACTGGAGAAAGAATTTGTTAGAAAGTGGACTTTACAACCTGAGCTAAGAGGCTGTATTCTGAGACTTTTGTCTCTGCGTTCTATACTCATAGGCATAAATAGGCACCTATGTTAATTTTTTTTCCACCCTTGTCTAAAAATTGCTGTAAGAAAGTATTTTTTGGCACTGCATTCCCAACTCTTTACAACTCTGTTAATTTGGTGAGTCCCAGAATCTGGAGCAGAGTTAGCTCCAGTATCTGGCATCATTTTGGTTCTCCATCTATCCTAGAAGACAAATGAACTGTGGGTTGATTATATTCTCTCCTGTTTGTGTTATCAATTAACTCATATACCAGTACAGTCTGTTCAAGCACATTTTCAATACAAAAGTTAACTTTCCAGCTTCTGTGGAAGCCAAATACAACTTCATTCTCAGTTTTGGGGGTTTTTTTATGGCCAAGAGCCATCAACATTTTTCTTCCAGTTTTGAAAAAAAAGATCCAGACAAAAAAGCACAAGATCCTGTCAGTGTCATTTGACAGTAGTTAACTTCTCCTTTTATGTGTGTGATTCCAGGTATGTTAATTATATGCTTTTGGACCATCATGCTTTACTTACATGTGCTAAATTTCAGTGAGGTAAAAAAAATACAAAAACCTCTAAAACAAACAAAAAAAAAATCCAAAGGGAAACAGTTCTCCCAAGGAAAGTGGGAGTGTGGAGAGAAAATAAAAATAAAAGTGTTTCATATAGCATCTGAAATACTTGCAGCATTTGATGTTTCTGCCATATCACAGCTGTTGCTATATAGGGTAATGTACAATTTTTCTGGAGGAGGATTGTCAAAGCTGACTGAATTAACCTTGAAGTATTGTTCCCTTAGGTTATAAATTTCTGCAAATCTAAAGCATGAAGCTGTTTGAAAGAAATGGAAAAATCCCAGAACCATAAGCTGTGTTGGTATCCAGGGAGACTGCTGTTTGATACTATCCTTGAACAAACCAGACAGACAGAAACACGATGGAGACAGAATAGTCTGGAGAAGTGAACACAGAGAAACCTAATGAAGTTCAACAGGAGAGTGCAGGGTCCTGCCCCTGGAGAGGAATAACCCCAGGCACCAGCACAGGCGGAGGTCTGAGCTACTGGCGAGCAGCTCTGTAGAGAAGGACCTGGGGGTCCTGGTAGATAACAAGTTTGTCATGAGGCAGCAGTGCCCTTGTGGCCAGGAGGGCCAGTGATATCCTGGGGTGCATTGGGAATAATGTGGTCAACAGGTGGAGGGAGCTGATCCCTGGAATACTGTCAGCTCTGGGCTCCTCAGCACAAGAAAGACAAGGAGTTACTGGAGATGGTCCAGCAGAGGCCACAAAGATGAGCTGGGGTCTGGAGCATCGATCTTGAAACGAGAGGCTCAGGGACTGGGCCTATTTAGTCTACAGAAAGAAGACTGGGATAGGATCCCATTAATGCTGGTGGATGTGAATATCCCAAAAGCTGGTGCCAAGAGAATGTTTCCAGACTCTTTTTGATGCTGCCCAGCTATAGGTTGAGAAGTAATGGCCATAAATTAAAATACAAGAAGTTCCATCAGCATTAGGAAGAGCTTCTTTACATTGAGGGTGACAAAACACTGAAACAGGCTGCCCAAGAAGGTCGTGGAGTCTCCCTCTGGAGATATTCAAGACCCACATGGGTGCATTCCAGTATAACCCATTCTAGGTGACCTTGCCTTGGCAGGGGGATTGGGTAAGATGATCCCCAGAAGTCCCTTCAAACCATAGCAATTCTGTGATTCTGTGAAATACAGCCTAGAACTACACAACTCCATTAGAATTTTAACAATTGCCAGACACATTGCATTAATAATCTCCAGGTATCAAATTCAATGTTGATTAAGGTTAGTCTTATGATTCACAGTCTTAAATGGAGAAAAAACAAAAAAAAACCCAAAAAACAGCAACAAAAAAAAAACCACCAAGGTAAAAATGAAAGGGCTCTCCAAAATCAGAAATCAGAGAAGGGCTTTTAAAAAATCTCTACTCAAAAAGAACTTCTTAATCACCCAAGATAAAAAGATACTGAAGCAAGAGCAGTCCTTACCTGACACCTTCCCAGTTTTTCTGTAACTTCATGAGACATACAGGAGCAGCCCTGGAGGGTATGGCATTTCAGGAGTCATTTTGCTTTATACAAGCTAAATAGAAATGGATCTACCCAATTCTCTTAAGCCACACAGAGATTTTTAACCTGCTCATTAGTAGGTTTACTGAGTAAGTTACATCAGAAGTAACCTCTGGAAGACTACAGTAATCTAATAGACTTTTTAGGTGGTCATTTGGCCAGGGTTTGGGGGAGTGAGTGGGGCCATGGGGTGTGAAAAAATGTTACTTTACAAAAGCTTTATGTTTGTCAGAGACTAAAGGAAATCTGTGATCTGATAAGCCAGATGACTTCTGGCAAATCTTATAAACTGCTCTTTTCTCATTTATTCCCCCTACATAGTGTTACTCTTTGCCACCTATCTTTTCCGATCAAAAGATCAAGGCAAAATTACAAACCACAAGCTCATGTTCAGAGTATTCACTCACCTTCTCTCCTCATATCACCATAGGATTTCCCACTTTGTGTATCACAACAGCTGAATCAACCTCTCCGGGGAGAATTTCATATTGAATTGTTTGTTGATAAATTGTTTCTTCTTCCCTACGTACCAACCAGAAGCACCTATTAACAAAAGTGTTAGTCCACAGCATATTGCAGTCACCATAATGCTTCTTTTAAGCATGCCAGAAGTGAAGCTGGCATTAAATAACTAAATCCAGGTTTTACATGCAGACATAAAAATCTGAAAATCGGAATTTGGCTAAGGACTTTAATAAAGATTGTCCTAAAGAGACAGTTAATTTATCTTTGATCAGCTCCCTGTGCATAAACTCTTATTCTAAATGTGTTCATTACACTTCAAAAAATGGATTAACTTTATTCACAAAAAAGGATGTGACAAAGAAAGGATCTTGCAACAAAGTAGAGAGACAATAATCTTGAAAAAAGAGGGGGAGGAAAAGGGGAGGAAAACAGAATTGAGTGGGATCCAAAAGTGAGTTAAAATTAGATCAGAGAGATTTTTCCACAGAAATGGCAAGACAGGTGGAAAAAAAATGTAAAGTGAATAAGGAATATTATTTCTTCAGCAAAGAGGATAACTCCTGTGATTTCCTAAAAAAGTGACTTCATTTGGACAAAGGATTCAGTGTAGTGGAGGGTGATAGTGACAGAACTGGATTCTTACCAGAAGTCATATTTCCTCGTCTATGGGGAGTTGTGCTGTCATCCTGACAGAGAGATACATTTGAGGAATAAACAAAATTTTTCAGTAAACAGTGCAATCAGGATTTGGCTGGTCTGACTTTTGCCATCAAGACCTTAATTAGGTTTACCACAGATGATTGGAGCTGATCTGGATGCTTGTTAGAGAGCATTGGGGATGTACTTTCAATGTGAAGTGTCACAGAACACTAAATACTTTCACAAGTTAAGTTCCAGACTCTTCTGCTGAGTATTCCAAGAAACTGCAATAATTTAAACTTAATGTCCTAGTAAACGGGCATGGGTAAAAATTAGATGTCACCTCACAAAGTGAGGTGCTTCAAATATGTTTGGTCATATTTCTGAAGCATTGGTTACTATTAGAATTAGTGCCATAGAAAAGCCAACTAAAATTTCAGTCTTTAAAGCAAAATTTATAAATATTTCACTGCAAAAAAAACTTAAAAATTGGCAGGAAAATCCTTACCCAATATACCAAATATGTAACTTACCCAATACACTGTAACAGTAACATGAAGTCAAGGAGGAGTAACTAACAGTAAAGATTTAGACTTCAGTGATTTTTTTAGCACATTTAGGCTAAATGTGGATTCCAGATGCACAGATCATCAATTAAAAGAGATTTCTAATCTCACTCTGAATTATGCAAACTTGGTCAAAAAGTGCATTCAGTTATATCATTCTCTCTAATTCCCTGCAAAAAAAAAAAGTTAATTTCTACCATCCCCTTAACTGATATATAATTTCTTATTCTTTGCTTTTCTTCACTAGAAATTGCATTTAATTCCCCTTCTCTTTTCAACAGTCACAATTGCATTTTAAGAATACAGTTATCCCAAAAGCTCATATGCTGCAGTACTTGTAAAAAAAAAAAAAAAAAAAAAAAAAAAAAACAAAAATGAAATTTTTTTTCATTTGAAAGACTAAAACAGCTACAAAACATAAAGGGTAAAATCCAGTTGTCATTATCGTTCCAAGCACATAAATGACCAATAGTTTTTAGCAGTAGGACAACCCATTACAGTCACTCAGATATTTTTTTTCTATCCAGTAATGGTCATTACAATATCATTTCTCAGTGGCAACAAGAATTAAAGCATACCATCAGCAGAGCTCACAATGCCATGACTCCTAGGTATCACTCAGCCACCACATTTCTGCTCCCCAGTAAAACTGTCTTTTAGCCACTAGATTATTTTGCAACCTTAGGACAAAAGATTGCAAAAAGTAGCAGTTCAATGAAAAGTATCTGTGTTAAGGAACTATGTTGACACTTTGCCCTAATATTAATTGTTAGAATTCTGCATGTACAGTTTAGTCATACATTGGTTATGTCCATAAAAAATTTTTTTCTCACCAAGAACTACAAACAAAAAACTCACTCCAAACCAGTAATTTCTTTCCCTGTGCCCTGGTTTCAGCTGGGATAAAGTTAATTTTCTTCCTAGTAGCTGGTACAGTGCTGTGTTTTGGATTTGATATTAAAATATTGTTGCAAACACGCTGATGTTTCAGTTGCAGTGGAGCAGTTCTCACCTTAAGTCAAGGATTTTCAGTTTTCCATGCTCTGCCAGTGACCAGGTGGACAAGATGCCAGAACAGCTGACCCAAACTGGCCAAAGGGATATTCCACACCACGGAGCATCATTCCCAGTATATAAACTGGGGTGTTGGCCAAGAGAGATCAATCACTACTTAGAGACAGGCTAAGCATTGGTCAGTGGGTGGTAAGCAATGGTTTTGTGCATCACTTGCCTTCTTGGGATTTTATTACTCCTTTTTTTCTTATCTCCTTTTCACTGTTATTACATTACTGCTGCTGCTGTTGTTAGTAATGGTATTTATTTTATTGCAATTATTAAACTTTTTATCTCAACCGATGGGTATTACCTGGTTCTGATTTGATTCTACTTGACATCCCACTCTCCAGGGATCAGGGGAGTGAGAAAATGTCTGTGTGGTACTTAGTTGCTGGCTAAGGTTAAATTTTGAGACCCTGGCTGTTTATCTGAACCTTAATAGGGAAAGATAATTTCATCTTTCTCACTTAAAAGGAAAACCACTTTCCTCATCAGCTAGTGATTAGACGGCTTGAACATTTGGCAGATATTGCACAGACACTTAAAATTGGCTTAGTGTTTTTCTCAGTTCATGAAATGAAAATGCAAGTATAACACTTAATGTTTAAAGAAGAAATCTGATCAAGGCAGAGATGAGTAACTGCCCATGGAAAAGTTTAACAAGTATTGTGAAAGTACGATCCATGTATTAAAATTCCCTCTTGAAATAAACATCTTAGGAAAACATGAGTATCTTAGAGGAAACATGTGCATAATAAACTTTGATTTAAAAAAATTATCCTCTAAAATTTAAGTGTTTTAACCATTTAGAAGCTGTTACACATATATTTTCCTTACTGTAACCTGAATGTGCCATTTTGAAACCACTGGCTGAGGTCCTATTACCCGTGTTACATGGAAGATCCACAACACAGTTCAAAAAGAGACATAAAAACAAACATAAATTGTTAGGACTGCCAAATCAACACTAGGTTTCCAACATACCAGCCAGTCTAGCCTGATGCTCACTGGTGACCACCACAGTCACACCCACACAATGTACATGGCCTCTTCTCTCCCTTCTTGCTGCACAGACCCATGGGCTCTGCATCCCAGGGAGAACTCACACCAGCACATAGGAAAAGATGTCAGAGAAGGAGCAGTAGAGGGAAGCCTCTATACATTGAATGAGACTCCCATCGTCACCTCACTGAAGAGGTAGAGTGTGACCTGTGGCAAAAACAAGGAATTTTTATCCTTAAAAAGTCTCTATTTATGTTTCAGATTAAATTTATGGAACTTGCTAGCTATAAGCTATTCAATTTTTGTCATAAATTTCTGTGTCAGCACTACAGGAACAAAGCTTTCAGGCCTTGGATGCCAAGCAGACATCACTGAAGTACCCACATAATTGTAAAGGAAAGTTTTTAAAGAAATTCTTAGTTAAAAATAGTTTATCAAATTGCTAATTTCCCTTTTCTAATTATAAACTGACTATTCATTAACCCTTTGATATCACACAACAAATAATTAAATAAGCAAATTAAAACACTGGGTTATACAAAAACATTGTTTTTCACTGCAACTGAGTACTTTCCCACAGGTTTTTTTTTCCACTAAAGGCCTGAAAAATAGTTGCAATCACATGCATGTTATGTAGAGCAGATGATATTTTTTGTACATTGCATATTTACAAGTTAGGTGTATTTTTAATTTTTCTGAATTTATACCATCAGTGGTTTTAAGCCTTCAGAAAATATTTTTTTGCATACAATAGGACTTGACTGTGCATTTATTGAACTTTAAAACTTTCAAGATAGTAATCTATTATTTTTTCATATAGCTCTATTCAAAAGCAACCTGAAGCTAGACTCATTGTTCAAAAAAGTCTCCTCCTATTTTTAAACAATCATAAAATGTTGTTATTAAGTAAATATGGAGAATCATAAAGCTCTTGATTAATGGAGCCTTGCCTTCTTTCTGGCCAGGAAAATTAGTTTCTTTTTTTCCTTTCTCTGCTATTTCTGTATATTGGAGAGAATTTTAATAAAATCCTGTTGTTCTGTGTTGATATATACAGTGCCTGGACATCTTGCAACTGAATGACTAGAATTTGGTCTTATGCAATGTAAAAGTAAAATGACATTTTACAATATAAAAACAAGTGAGACAATTAGAAGATAATAAAGGTTTTCTACACTTTTTGTCTCAACAGGTCCAGTGATGGTCACTAATAAATCACTTTCACTGTTAGTGCTTGCAAAAAGTCTTATTCATAATTTCTTTTTTTTGCAAAATAATTACCTATTTTCCCCTACTCACCCCACAGTTTGAAATGCTGTTGAGGACACCATCCTTAGGAATCTCATTTACAAAGTGCTTAAAAATTCATCTGAGATCAAATAGTGTTAGGAATACAATTGAGGTAGCAGCAATTCAGGTTTCTTCCATGCTGGACAAAGTAATTTCAGAGCCAGAAAAATAAGTTTCCCATTTGGTTTCTTTTTCAAAGTGAGGTTAATATAGTAGGGGTAAAAAAAGATTAAAATAAGAAAAGAGAATGACTTCTTCAAAGAATGGTTCCAAAACAGAATGACCCCAAATAAAAAAATTTTTAAAATGGCCCTGAAGTGTTAAAATCAAACTAGATCAGTTGCTGTAATGTCTTTAATCTTCCTCTATGAAATGACATTAACTTCTAATACTGAACGCTCAAGAAAAAGATAATATATTCACCTGTAATGCACTGCAGGACTCATAAGAGAGTCTTCATCCATAAATGTACCAATTATAAGAAGATATTACTATAAGCATTTGTCACAATTTCTCCTAATTTTTAATTTGAAACTACTGTTAGCGAATGCGATTCATTGAATCAATTAATCTCTTAACTTTTTATTAAAATACATCAGACATCAGACACAAATTCAGCTATCATTGTAGAATTACATAAAACACAATCACATTAATAAAAACGAAAATGCTTATGAGCTATTATATTTAGGAAACAGGAAAGCAACATTATTTTTTCAGTCAACAGTACCATAAAAATAAACAAAACCCAGATAAAACTGACCAGAGACACAGATGTAGGACCAGAACCAAAAGTATTTATGCATGGAAATGTGAACATTTCCTTCAGTCTTAACAGAACCTGTGTCTCTAGGTTGCCAGAGCACTGTGGAAAACACCTCCAACTCTGATTTTCAGATAATTGGGTAAAGAATGAAGGCATTCAGGAAGCAACTTTTTCAAAGGCACCCAGCAGCTCCCTGCCTCACAGACATTTCTAGAAAGAAGTTGTAACTGATGGGTTATTAGTGTACACAGTATTACAAAGCAGTCCTAATATTAACATGATAACAATTCTTGGGAAAGGACAGTTACTTCTCCTCTAGGAAGCCTCAGGCTTCTCTTACCCCCCTCTAAATCCTGCATAGTTAGAATTAAATCAGCTGTGGAAAATTATCAGCATTGTATTTCCTAAGAATATTGGCTTCATCATAAGAGGGATCAGCACCTGAATGTCCTTTGTCTAGAATTTTATTTTTTTGCAACTATAGTTATGGAAAGAAAAATTGAAAAGCCAAAATGGCTATAACTAAGGAAGTTATTATTTCCAGTCTGCACCTCATAACAGACTGGGTGACCTTTCCTAATAAACATGCTGTCAGGTTTATCTCATTGTAGGTCATTGATTTAATAATTTATAAGTAGGTACTTGGTCATTTGCTGTGTCACAGGTGAAGAAAAAATGTGCTGCAGACAGTGAAACTAAAACCAGCAGCAATATCCAGCATCTTCAGTATGCCAGAAATGCCAACCATGTGTTTGCTCTTTGATCTCTAATGTATGATCACTGATCCCCTCTTGGGTGATAAAGACTGATTTATCTATGGAAAGTCTCCCTTTCACATCCATAAAAATAGAAGTCTGCTTCTTAGGTACAATAAAGCATTTAAGGAAGCATTTGGGAATAACTAAGAGATGCCAGTTGGTGAGTTTGAGCTATACAGTTAACTGCATTTTTACATAGACTACAGATGAAATAGAGTGCAGAATCTCATAATGTTTTGGTCACAATTGAAATATTAGGAATTATTAAGAGAGATGTCAATCTTCAGTTGTTTGCAATTCTGACAAACTTGCACAACCTGATAAACTTTAAAAACACACACTCCAAAAATTCCGTCTGCATCAGATAAAATTTAGCAGGCTACCTGGCCTTCTCAGCAGTGCACTGTTGAAGTCAAAATAACAAATACAAAGAAAGTGAAAAGTTCAGGGGAGTTGGTGAGGATGAACACAGAAGGAATATCCAAGAATATGAAGGTGACAAGGATGAGGGAAAATGGGATTTCCATTGTGAGTTAAGACAACTGTAAATTAGTGGGACAAGAAAATAGATAAGAGGAGAGATGTAACTTACCCAGGCCTCCTGAGTCACAGCCTCCTCTTCAATCTCAGCACTTTGCTTGTGCCAACAAACTTTAGTGAAACCCACCAGTTGTTCCACTCTGTGGGAACTTTGATACTAATTAAAACATTTCTGAGGACATTTTATCTGTATTTGAGGGGGGGGAAAAAAAAAGGAAAAAAAAAAAAGAGTGAGAAGAAAAAACACTTCTTGGTTCCTCTGATTCTTTATCCAATATAGGATACTGTGTGATGACATCATCAGACTTGAGAGTTTGAGTGGTTCCCAGAAAAAGATCCTGTGTATTTGTCAAAAAATATGTTCTGCCACTGTTTATTGTGAAGCAGTGATAGATAAAAATTTGCTATGATTTTTTGAATTACATTGTCATTCCTAAAAATCTTTGCAAAGTTCAAACAAAAGGACATTTAAAAAAAATATTAGCACTGTGGAATTTCACAATTTTAATTCCATGATTCAAACTGACAAGAATCATTAAAATGTCAAGGAGTTACAATTATACCAGTACTCTCACCCTGCCTGCCCAGTTTCTCTCTTTTGTTTTGTTCTTTGTCCAGCATTATATTCTCAGAAGCTGCATTTTGATGTTACCATGGAAAATAAAACTGCTTTCAGTACTTTATTTACCTACCCACTCCTTTTATTAGTTTAAGTCCAGTTAATATGCCCTCAACCTCACATATCTTTAATAGTGTGGAATCTACTTTGTGAATGTGGATACTTTAGTTCATTTTGTTTACCATCTCCTTTCCACCAAAGGACAGCAAAGATGAGAATTTGATGTTGGAGTTCAAATATTTGAATCTGACTGACTGAAGATAAAGCTAGCATAAATCCTTGCATAAGTGATAGAGTCTGTGTAGATCTTTTTCAGCTATGACAGAACTGACTGAGAATCAAAACTTAAAAGGTGGCAATTATACAGAGTTTTACAACAGTAACACCTGAAGATGCTCATGAGACTTCAAAATAGAGGGTACTCTTCAGTGCATATACATGACATCTCTGCAAAATGTAGCCTCATCCTTCTTTCTTTATGCAGCAGTACATTCTGTATTTCAGAAACAGCAGAATAATATTTGGAGTTTGTTTCTGCTTTTAATAATCTTCGAAGGATTCTTTTGCAATTCATCATCGTCTTGGTTAAATATTGCAATGATTACAAAATCACTATGAAAAGTATTCCACTGGAGATTAAGTAAGATATTGTAATACTTTTAAGCTAAACTTTGAAATTTCCTTACCAGGTAAAAATGCATTTCTAAAGTGTAGTTGACAAGATTAGCATATTATCTCTGCATCTTTTTTTGCAGCACAAAAGTTGACCACCCACAGAGATAAATAATACCTTTTATCTCTGTCTCTACAGAAATTTGAATGTCTGGCAAAGGCATTTTTAATATTTGCTCTCAGAGACTGGCATTTCAATCCTTGAAACTAAAGATTGGGGATTTGACCAAAAATCAAAGGAATTAATTTAAATTGTCAAGATTTTTCAGGTAGGAGGTTGCAATTTGTTTTTCCAAGTTAATAAAAATAAATTATTAATAATAAATATTAGGCCATGCTAAATGCAATAGCATATGCTAAAAAGATTTACAATGGCCTCATAACTAATGCATATCCTAATATTACACATAGGACATATGAGAAACTCCTTCATACGTATTTACCCTGACGATCAAAATTTGTTTAATGCACTTCATAGTATAATATGCTGTTCTCAATATCTTATGCAAAAACTAAAAAGATATTAAATGTCTAAATTTGCCTCACTGAGTACTACATACACCCAGGTCACGCAAATAGGTGACTTCATTTCTTATTCATATTCATATCATACATTCTGTCTTCAGTGATAATAAGGCCTGAAGACAAGCAATAATAAAAAGTTCAAGACATGCTTCATGAGGCACATCAGCAAGGCAGGTTAAAAGCATAACAAATTCAACCATGGTGTAATGGTGTAACTCCTTAAGAATATGCCTCATATTCACTTATCTGAAGAAGGTTTCAGTTGCACTTATAATGAGTTACTTGCAACTAATCCATGAAATAATAATGTGGTTAAGAACATGATCAAAACAGGCACCAGTCTCAATACTCAAAATGCCTGAGAAACTTCATATATAAGACACGAGGGAGACTCTTCCTTTCTTCCCAAGACTTCTGGTA